>PVJO010003808.1:0-57126 GCA_004026905.1 Hystrix cristata
AAAAAAAAAAAAAAAAAAAAAAAAAAAAAAAAAAAAAAAAAAAAAAAAAAAAAAAAAAAAAAAAAAAAAAAAAAAAAAAAAAAAAAAAAAAAAAAAAACAAACAAATAAAATATATGGATACAGGAAGGCTGAAAGTACAAAAGGTTATACCAGGCAAATAAGGGCCAAAATAGAAGTGCTTGCCAGCTGTGGTGGCACATCCCTATAATCCCATCACTCAGGAGGCTGAGGCAGGAGGATCACCATGAGTTCAAGGCCAGCCTGGGCTATATAGTGAGTTCAAGGCCAGTCTGAAATACATAGTGAGACCCTGTCTCAAAACAAAACAATCCCCCCCCAAAAAAAACTAAAAGAGAGCGGCTGTAGCTAAATTAGTATCAGACAAACTTGACTTTAAGGCAAAAAAAAAAATTACTGAAGATAGAAGAGGGTTAATACCTATACAATAAACTGATATAGGGGAAAATAATATAACTCCCAACCTGCTAGATGTCAGTGTTCCCCAAAGTCGAAGAATGTATTCTAAGGAACAAAGGAGGTTAAGAGTAGGAAAGAGAGAGAGAGAGAGAGAGAGAGAGAGAGCTCCTGAGAGACAGGAGGGGACCCTAGTGGGTTGCCAACGAGCTCGCTTTTCAGGGAAAGTTTTATAGAGCAAAATCGTGAGGCGGGTACAATGTGTGTCAAAATGATGATTAACCAATAATATTACAAGTGTAGTCGCTTAGGTAATATTGATCCAATGGGGAAGAAGGTCACATAGCAAATGAACAAGGAAAGAATAAAGACATTCCAGGATGGGGTGGATCTGGAGGTTCTGGTCTTGCACCTGGGTGACCTAGACTTTATCAGATCAGATGAGTGTAATCTTCAATTCATTGTTCATCCCTTGGCCTTATTTTGAGGCCTGACCTTCAATGGATGTGCCTCCAGCCATAGTTGTAGTGTATTCTCCTCTTGCGTATTGACTCCACTGATGGCCCAGCCCTGTCTGACTGCCTATAATATTTCTACTTTACTTAGCTGTCTATAATAAAATGTTCCATCCACTAGGATTAGGAAGAAAACATTAAACCAAGATTTAAGGAAGTGGTAAGTCACCCCCCCACCCCGCCTCCCCTGCCTGCAAAAATTGCCTTAGAGTTTAAAGGGCTCTTTGGCATTTATTTGCTAAACACTGACCTTCAGGTCAAACCAGGGAGGTAGGTAAGGTGGGGTGACACCGCCTTTCACAGACCAGGAACCTCAGTTCAGACAACAGTTGCCAAAAGTCACCCAACAGCAGAAAGGTTTCCACTGCAAGTCTTCTGACTCCTGACCCAGTGCTCTTTCCTCGGCACTGTGGGAGGCTGAGGCAGGAAGATGGAAAGTTCGAGCCCAGCCTGAGCTGCTTTCTCAAAAAATAAAAGAAGGTCGAGGATGTGCGAAGGTCCTGGGTTCAATCCCCAGGAAAGAGAAAGAGAGAGAGAGCACCCTGACAGAGGACCAAAAGAATGGCAGGGGCAGGGGGGCAGTGGGTAAAAACGTGGGCAAAGGCCTGACAGGTGGCAAACTCAGGGAGGCTTGGCGCTTTGAAAGAAGCCTTTGGGCCACGCTCACTGTACCACAGGGAGTGGACGGGTGGGTTCCCTACAGCAGGGTCCTGAGGCCGGGAGACCGTGCAGTAAGTTTGCTATGGGCCATGTGCCTCGAAACCAGAAGCGCAGGGCCTAGGCCAGAACCTGGTGTGGAGGACGGTACGCGCCGCCCCCAACGACCTCTCCGCGGGCTGGCTCACCAGGCCGAGCTCCAGCTCCTGCGGGGCACGCCGGGGTGGGCGTGGCCGAGGGCGTGGTCTGGGGCGGACCGACACTTGTCTCCGCCCTTCCCCTCTACCCCACCTCCCGGGGTCGTTAGCGGTCCGCGGAGCTCCCCGCCACGGTGAGCCCCACCTGGGTGAAGAAGGGTCCGAGGGAGACAGGCGCGCGAAGGCAGGTCCAGAAGGGAGGCCCAGGAGGGCAAGAAACGGCTGCAAGCTGTTTTGGGGAGAAGGGGAGGGAGGCCCCAAGTGTTCTTCAGTGGACCGGGAGGGTGGCCAGCAGGAGGGAAGTCGAACAGACCACAGTGAACGCAGGCGCGGTGTGGGTAGGGTTGAGCTGCCTCCCCTCAACTTTGGCACGGGGGGTGGAGGGGACGGCTGGTCCCTGTACTCAGCAGTGGCGGACCATTTGGGTCCTTTCTGACAGTGGGCCTGAGTCTTGGGGTCGCCTTGCAGATCAGATGACAGGACGCCTGCTAAAAGCTGTGCGATGCCCTGTGATGTTTGAGGTGGGACTTAAGGCAGAAGGAGAAGAGACAGAGTTCCAGGTGGAGGCACAGCGAGCGCAAAGGCCTTGTGCTGGGAGCATGTGTGGCGAGTTGTAGACACAGTCCAGATGTTAGGTGTTGGGAGCAGAGTGAGGAGGGGAGAGAAAGGTCTGAGGGAGGCTGACAAGGAAACAGATCACAGGGTGGGACCGGCAAGCAGATAGTATCTGTAGCAGCTATTCAAGTCTGCCTTCGCGGCTTGAAACAAGCAGGCGCAGGGAGTCAGGGCGGCTCTAGAGTTTTCTCTGAGCCACTGGAAGGAGAGGGTGGGTGGACTGTTGTTCATGGAGCAGGGGTCCCGACCGAGAAGGAGCTGGTTTTCCAGACATCCAGGAGTTCAGTGTTGGTCCCACTAAGGTTGAGACGTCCACTGGGCATCTGGGTGGCAGCATGGAAGAGGCTCTGTCCTTTTCCTGCAGAGACCTTTGATTATTATTTTTATTTTTCAGAGCTGGGGGTGGAATCCAGGGCCCTGTACATGCCAGGCAAGCGCTCACCCTGAGCCACACCCCAGCCTGTCCCAACCTATTGACCAGGTTGGACTACCAAGGACGCAGCTGCCCCCAAGCCCATGGAGCCCAGACCTGTCACCAGCCACAAGGAGAATGTGCCCCCAAGGCCTGCAGCTCCCCTGAGGCCAGGCAAGAGGCCTAGTGGGTCTGGGTAGGTGGTGTGGGAATAGTGTCCCCTCTTGTTGTGGGCCTCCTAAATTCTAGAGCTCAGCTTCCCAGGGTTGGCTGTGTGACCACGCGGCAAGTTGCTGAGCTCCTCTAAGCTTTAGTTTGTATTGACAAAGGCAGTCATTTTTCTGGCCCACTCCACCTGCCAGGCCCTGTGCTGAGAGCCCCAGTAGCTCACCAATTCCTGTGAGCACTCTTTGTGCTGTGAGGGGTCCAGGGGGACCAGGGAGGGGCCCCAAGCCCCACCCCCACATCCCCCAGAGCAGCTCACTTTTAACTGTTTGATACATGGGATCTTGTCCAGCCTGCTGCCTACCATGGCCTCCGCCCAAGCCAGAAATCAAGGAATGACCCTTGATTCTTTGCCTTCCTTGGCTCCTCTTCCTCCTCCTTTTATTTTTTGCAGTACTAGGGATTGAACTCAGGGCCTTTGCACTGAGTCACATCCCCAGCTGTTTTTAAAATTCTGAGACAGGGCCTCACTAAATGGCCAAATTGCCCAGGCTGTGCTTGAACTTGAGACTCTCCTACCTCAGCCTCCCAGAGCGTTGGGATTACAGGTGCCCCCTCTTCTAAACCTCTTGGCTCCACCTCCCCAGCTCATCTGAATCTTTCTGTACCCAGCCCTGATCCCTGCCACTGCCATCAGCCACCCTGGTGTCTCCCATGGCCTCTACCTCCCTCCGCTTGTCTGTACTCCAGGGAGTCAGACTCAGCTCCAAGAACCCTACTTCCTGCCCGAGGCCCTGTCCCTGCCTGGCTTTGAGGCCTGGATGCCCCCCTATCCCACCTGACCACTGACCTCCCGAGTCCTCCCCCAGGCCATTTCTGTCCCTCCTCTCTGCAGAGCAACGAAGATTCCTGAGGACGCTGGGCGTCGGCTTGGGCAGTGGCCATGGCCCGTGGGTGCCCATGTCCCAGGATGCAAGGGGAAGACCTGCAGCTACCCGCTCCCCGGGGGCAGTGCTGTGCCGGGAACCCTGCTGCGTCCAGACCAACCTGGTCAGCCCTCATCCCCGCTGGGGCCCAGCCCTGAAGGACACCATGGATCAGCTGGTGAATTCTGGCTTCCTGCAACAGAGCAACCTGCAGGCCTGTGCCAGGAGGCCCCCAGGAAAGGAGCCTGCGGCCCGGCAGAGTAACCTGGGTCTGAGCATGGCTGCCAGCCCCGCTCCCCAGGGCAGCCTTGGGGCGCTGGCTGGCCTGTCTTCTGGCCTGCGGCAGACACCCCCAGCCACAGAGCCCTGCTGTCCAGACCTCAGACCTGCTGCAGGTTCTGGCCCTCTCCAGGGGCGCACATGGCCAGGCCCCCGGTTCTGGGATGGCCTGGGGAGCGAGACCTCTAGGCTCACAGGGGAGCCCCTCACCCTGGAGGACCTGGCTGTCCCTGCCCAGAGGCAGGCTCGGCACTCATCCCATACTGCCATCTGCCAGCTGTTGGCTTCTGTGCGGCGCCTGGAGAACCAGGCAGCCTGTCTCGGGGGCCGAGCATCCTGGGAGCCCTCAGGCCCTGCCCAGTGGGGCCCCTACATGGGCAATGGCCAGGCCCTTCCTGCTGACCCCCAGCCCAGCTGGCCTGTTCTTGCTTCCTGGGATGACAGGAGGAGACACCCCCAAGGCCACAGGGAAACCGCAGATCTCCGGGTGACTCAGGAGACCCACAATGGTCACTCAGATTCTCGGACACTCAGCAAGCCAGCATTGCCCAGGACCACTTTGTGGATGCGGACTGGGCATTTCCATGACTGCGAGCCAGCAGTCCTTCCTGGCCAGCCCCTCGGGCCTGGAGATGAGGGTCCCCCCGGGCCTAGATATGGCAGGGGGTACAGGAGGGACACTGCTGTCCCTCAAGGGTCAGGCAGCAGGGAGGCCTGGCCTGGCTCTTCAGCCTTCTCCAGCACAACCACAGCTGGGAGAGAGCTACCTGGGTGGGCAGGAGGAACTTGTGCCCCAAGGGAGCCAAGGGAGAAGACAGCTTCCTCTCCCCCAGGCGCAGCCCTGGCAAGGAGGGCCGCCCACCAGGTAGAGCCCAGGGAGGTGGTTAAGGATGGGGATCCCAGCAAGGGTTTCCCTTTTCCTGTTTTCCCGAGGGTTTTGCTGTGTCCTCTTGCTTTCCCAGAACAAGACCCAAGATGATGTGGCCCCGGAGGAGCCTCCTGCAGCCCGGTGAGGCCATGGCTGGGTGCAGTGGGGTGGGGTGGCGTGGCCATCCCGCTCCAGGACATTTGCTGGGTCATGGGGCCTGGGGCCTGATGGGGATCAGGGCTCGATGATGGCAGAGCCACGGCCGATTGGCCGATCGTAAGACGAAGAAACAGCTCCTACTCTGTCCTGCCAGGAAATGAGGGGCCTCTCGGCCCCTGGGGACAGGAATGTGGAGACTGCTGCCCCTGCGTTTGGGTCACTGGGAATGGTAAACCGAGGCTGTTGGACACGTGGAGGCAAAGGAGTAGTCTGCGCCCCCCAGCTCTCTTATCTGAGATTTCTGTATCTAGCTGTGAGCCAGCAGGAGGCTCTGCCAGGCTGCAGAGAGGACAGGGGGTGTCCCCCTCGTGACTGCTGGAAAGCCCATGGAATGGTGCCAGCTGCGAGCTGCTTCCTGGGGTGGGAGGGCTGGGTCTGCCCCTGACCAACCCTGGTCCGTCCCCAGCTGGCAGCTGCTGTCCAGATGTTTCAGAGCCTGGAGACATGTGGCACGGAGGCGGTGGGCAGTGGCGGCAGCCGTGGCTCTGAGCCGCAGGCAGCTGTTGCGAAAGGGCTTCCAGGCACTGCGGTGGACACTGTGGCTCCGGGAGGCCCGACTGGAGGAGGCGTGGGGGTGACATGCGAAGGCCTTGCTGGCCCAGAGCTTCCGAGAGGTCAGCCCAGGGAGAGGTGACGGAGGGTGGGTGTGTCGGGAAGGGGACCCTTGTGGTCACTGATCAACAGTAGAACCTGCAGTGAAGAGTCCAGATTCCAGAATTTGCTCTGCTTGAGTTTGAGTCCTGCCTCTGCCACTTTCTGGCTGTACAACCTTGGGCAAGTTAGTTACCCTCTCTGTGCCTTAGTCTCTTAATCCCTAAAATGAAATAATAATAGTATATACCTCTTAGGGTTGTTGTGAGGTTAATAAAATAAAAGACTCAGATCCCTGCCAGGCACATAGCAAGCAACTCTACCACAAAAGTGGTTGCTATATTTCCTGGGCATGGTAGTGTACACCTAGCACTTGGGGTAGGGGGAGGCAGGAGAATCACCCCAAATTTGAAGCCTGCCTGGACTATGTAGTGGGTTCGAAGCCAGCCTCAACTACATAGTGAGACCCTGTCTCAAAAAACAAAATAAAACAAACAAACAAAAACTCAAACTGGTTTCTACTTTTTATTAGTCTCTTGCCAGCCAGGACTGGAAGGGTGTATCTGTGGCAAAGGGGTGCCCAGTCCTGAATTTTTTTCTCCCAAAGAAAGTTCAGCTTCTTGGGACCCGTCTTTCCATTTGTTCACTCATGCATTCCAAGGGGGCAGGGTAGTCTCAATGGTTAAGGCCGGAAGTGCTGGGGTCCGATAGGAGGGCTAGGCTCTCCTGCCCCTTCCTGGTGCTCTCTTGGAGGGCATTTTCGAGGTGGCAGCTGAAGCCCCCGTCCCTTCTCCCCCGACCAGTGGCGACTCCTGGCTGTGCAGCAGAAGCAAGGGCAGCCTCATGTCCAGGCTGTGTCTAAACCTTGCGCTTCCTGGGGCAGCAAGGACCAAGTCTCCTGCTGGAGAGGAAAGGCAGCGGGGCACCCCACCCCAAAAAGCAGGTAGGCTGGGTCCCCCAGGGCCTGGGCAGTTGGTGGCCTCCCTCCCAAACCTCCTGCCTTGCCGGCCTCCTCCCCTCCCCCACAAGAGAATGAGGATGAGATGGCAGGTGTAGACAAAGACTTGTACAAAACAATGTCCACCACAGCATAGTTCATAATAGCAAAAACTCACAAGAATCAGCAAGTACAACATGGCCTAATGCTATAGCCAGGTGGGGAGCTTCGCTGTGACATATTTATGAAAACTTTAAAAAAATTCCTCCCCTCTCCTGTTTTCCCTCTATTTTTTTCTTTTCAGTATCTTTATTGGTCTTATTTCCAATCATAACAGTAGTGCATTCTTGATTTAAAAGCACCTGAGTCAGGCATGGTGGTACACACCTGTAATCCCAGAACTCCGGAAGGCTGAGGCAGGAGGATCTAAAGTTCAAACCCCATCTGGCCAATTTACTGACTTAGTGAGACCCTGTCTCAAAATAAAAATGGGCTGAAGATGTAGCCTGGGGTGAAGACCCTGAGTTCAACCCCAGTACCACCAAATAAATAAGAAAACAAATAAATATAGTCAGAAGTATAAAATGCTGAACTCTTCGTTCCCCTCCCACATCTATACATTTTTTATGGGTATTTGCATAAAACTTTTAAAATGTTAAATGAAAAAATGAGGATAAAAAATAGTATTTAAAATATTTTTCTCAACTATGTAATATAGCACAGAGAAAAAGGACCAAAATGAAAAAAAACCTAAATATGGCACAATGTGAATATACTTAGTGTTACTGAACTGAACACTAAACATGGCTAAGATGGTAATTTTCCTGGTATGTGTATTTTGCCACAACTAAAGATTAAAAAATTAATACTCATTTAAAAATGCTAAAATGGAAATAGTGCTTATCTCTGGAACAATGGAATTCAAATTGGTGATCTTCTTCCTCACTTCCCTAATTTTCCACTACAAGTTTTCTTGCTCTTATTTTTTTTTTTTTTTTTTGGTGCTGGGGATCAAACTCAGGCCCTTGTGCTTGCAAGGCAAGCACTTTAACCACTGAGCTAAATCCCCAGCTCCCGATATTTATTTATTTTAATACGTGTTGTTGTAAAGAATCTAAATGGAAGGCCCGGTGTGGTGGCTCACAACAGTTATCCCAGCGCTCAGGAGGCTGAGGCAGGAGGATCACTGCGGGTTTGAGGCCAGTCTAGGGTATATACTGAGACCCTGTCTCAAAAACCAGAAGAAAAAAAAAAGCCAGGCATCATGGTGGTGCACACCTGTGATCCCGGCACTTTGGGAGGCTGAGTCAGGAGGACCACAAGTTTGAGCCCAGCCTGGAGAATTTAATGAGACAATGTCTCAAAATGAAAAATAAAAAACTGGCTGGGGATATAGTGCAAAGGCCCTGGGTTGAATTCCCAATACCCCACCCCAAGATAATCTGAATAGGTGTCTGGAGATGTAGCTCAGCAGTAGAGTACTTGCCCATCATGCATAAGACCCTGGATTCCATCTCCAGCACCACAAGGAAAATAAATAAATAAAATGAAAGAGAATAAAGCACAAACAGCCTCCGCCCAACGATCGCTCTTACGATCAAGAAGGAAGTCAGCAGCGGAGAAGAAGGGGCGTGAGGTGCATGCGCCCCCTCGGCCTGGGCAGCAGCTGTCTCTGGGCCACTTCAGGGCAGGGAGTCTGAGAGGAGAGGAGGGAGCCTGGCCTCCATCACAGCCCAGGCAGAGAGACGGTGGGGACAAGGGAGTCCAGGCCCTGCCAGGCTGCAGCAGCTGGCAGGTGAGCCAGTGGGGTGCTGGGGACAGAGCCAGGCCTGGCAGGGCCTCGGGGGGGCAGTGTTACTGAGTATTTGCTGCGGCTCCTTCTCAGACAGTCTCATTTGTGGCTTCCCACAAAGCATGGTGCCCGTTTCACCGATGGGGAACTAAGGCCCAGACAGGTTAAGCAGCTGGCTCGAGATGCACAGCATAAGAAGTGTACGCTCAGCATTTGGGTCCCTCTGATGCTCACAGGGCCCCACGCCAAAGACAAGAATGTGGGATTACTCGTCATGGAGCCTGGCACCCCAGCAGGGGAACCCCAGAGATGGGGCAATTAGCGGCCCAGGTGTCCTGGTCCCGCCCGGCCTAATCCTCCCTCTACTCAACTCTCCCTTTTCCTGGGTCCACAGTATTCCCTCTACAGATCCAAAAGAAGGACCGGGCCAGGAAGGAGATGGGACCCCTCACAGAGAGCACTCAGAGGATGCCAAGGACAGATGCTGCCCTCGAGGTCCCCCAGCCCCAGAGAGACGGGCTATGCAGGTAGAGGGGGTGGAATCAGCTCCCACCACCTCCTAGCAGGGTGACAGGGAAGCAGCTGACACTGCTGAGCATGAGGCCCATGCGAGGGCAGGACTTTTGGGGCTCATCCTTTCTCCCGCCTGCACCCCCATCCCAGGGGGGCAGATAGGGAATTAGTGATCACTGGGTGTGTGCAAACCCCACCAGCATGGAGTCCTGGGAAGGGGAGGACCACAGATCTACACGTTTCTTTTTATTTATTCATTTGTTTTTTGATGCTGGTTCTCAATATGTTGCCCAGGCTAGTTTTGAACTCCGGTGATCCTCCTGTCTCAGCCTCTTCAGTAACTGGGATTACAGACAGGTGACCCCATAGCCAGTCTATGGACATTTTGTTGTTGTGGTACTGGGGATTGAACTCAGGACCTCGCTCATACCAGGCAAGCGCTGTACCACTGAGCTACATCCCCAGCCCCTTTTAAATTGGGTCTCCCTAAATTGCCCAGGCTGGCCTTGAACTTGTGAGTCTCCTGGCTCAGCCTCCCAAGTGGCTGGTATTGCAGGTAGGCACCACAGCTCCAGGCTTTCCCGAGAATTTTTAATCCCGGTCTATGCTGGGATTCGGGCCCAGGAAGTTACCTGACGTCTAGCCAGCAGAGATATGAAGGATGAGTAGTGACGAAGGGAAGGAAGCAGAGAACAGGGCTCTAGGCAAAGGGAACAGAGTATGCAGAGGCCTCTGACAGCTGGAGCCTTGGTTGAGGGGGCCAGGGGTTGAGGTGAGGTTGGGTAGGTGCCTGGGGCAGATCACACAGGCCTTGGAGGGGACCTGCGACTTCATCCTAGGAGCAAGGGGCAACACCGGAGGACTCAGCAGGAGGGTAAGGTGATCGGATTTGAGACTGGAAAAGCATTGCTCTGACTGCTGAGTGGGAAGTGAGTGGAGGGACCGAGGATGGCAGCGGCCATGCAGGCGCCCGGGGGCTGGCATTGTGGCCCGAGCAGGCAACAGGCCTGGTCCTCACAGCAGCCCATTTTACAGAGGAGAGAGAGAGGCTGCCAGTGGCACAGAGCTCAGCCCCTGCCTGGGGAATATGCTTGGCCCACGGCAGTGGCTGCGGCTATGGGCTGAACCTCTCCCTCTGCTTTCCTAGGGGCTTCGGGGCCTGGCAGCGGGTCCTACAAAGAAGGGCTTGGTGCCAGGGCTACCTGGCCGACTGCCACATGAGGACCCTGAGACTATACCTGGAACAATGGGTGTGGATGAAGCACCCCCAAGCCTCAGATGGGGCGAAGGTGTTCCAGCTGTCCCTCGGCTGGCTGAAGGCGGGTGAGTGAGTGGTGGTTAGAGGGCTCCCTTTGCTTCTCAGCTCCACAAACCCTGCCACCCGAGGTCCCTCTGCTGCGGGCCCTGAGGAAGCTTCCGGTTCCTGTGGTGGGAGGTTGTGGCACTAGGGGCCTTCTGGGCCTGGGACATGCTGGAGGGACCCCCGGGTAGGCAGACCCTAGCTGGGCCACGTCCCCTTGCCTCCTGGGGTGGGACAGCGGCTCTGTCCCACCTCCTCCCTGCAGGCTGGCTTACCTCTGGCCTGTCCCACATGGAAGTGACATGGCCCTGACCTCAGGAAGCTCCTGGTGTGGTGGGGGACCCACAGCCCCACTCCCACTGCCTGGGGAAGCCTCCTGGCACCCTGGAGGGAGGGGTGTGGAGCATGTGGGAGGGGCTGGTGCCCAAGGCTGGCTCATGTCTGGCTGCTTCTCAGGGGACCTGGCCCTCCAAAGCTCAGCTCACAGCTCGGAGATGGTGGCCCAGGTGTCCCTGCAGGGCGCCTGCCAGAGACTGGCCCTCTGCCAGGCCCTGCTGCTCTGGGGGACGCTGCTGTCCCAGCACCAGTGGGCCAGGTAGGTGTCCAGGAGCTCAGGCCCGAGGCTGGCCTGCAGGCACAGGGTGGGCTCATGAATTGGGCTTGCACCTAGAGGAGTGTCTCACAGAGGACCAGCCACACCCCCTTCCCCTGCTTGTCGTGCCCAGCAGATGCCAGCTGGGAAGTGCTAAGGGACACTGAGGTGATGATGGAGCAGAGGGCCGCTGGGGCCTCAGGGCTGCTGGGAACACAGACCAGGCTCTACCCAGGTGGCTGGAACTAAGTGGAACCCCTAAGAGTGCACCCCCAGGCAGCAGGAGCCCCATCTGTCTCCCCAGCACCCAGCAGGTGCCTGGCATGCTGCAGGCACAGAATAAACCCTGTAAAGTATAAGGGAAGGAGCCAGGGTGCAGAGCCTGATTCCCATCTGCCGCACTTGCCTCATTCCACAGCAGCTTGCTCAAGTCACGCTATGAAGCAGCAGCAAGGAGCCTCCTAGCCAGGTGCAGGGGGGTGCACACCTGTAACCCTAGCATGCTGGGAGGCTGAGTTCAAAGTTTAACAAGACCCTGTCTCCAGATAAAAAATAAAAAGGGAATCTAAGGATATGGCTCAGTGCGAAGGCCCTGGGTTAATCCCCAGTACCACCAAAAAAATAATTATGTCCTTGGAATCACACTCCTGGCATCCATTGTCCCCACACCCACACGGCCCACATGGACCCTTAGTCTTTTCACTGCATCCAGAACCTCAGTCCACACCATCCTTCGGGAGGTCGCTCTCCTTCCCCCAGTCCCTCCTCTGCTCTCTCCCTCCAATACACCTGCGCTGCCCACCTGCAGCGCCCTTCTCCTGGCCCAGTCTACCTGTTTGTGGCCGAGTGGAGGCAGACATTGTGGAGTGGTTGTGAGCGTGGGTCCTGGAGTCCAGGATCCCCAAGCCTGGAGCCCGGCTCACCCTAATCAGCAATGAACCCCCTTCTCCATCCTGACACAAGCATGGGTAAGGATCAGCCAGTGATACAGGTGGGGAGTCAGCACCCCGCCAAAGCTAGAAGAGTCAAGGAGCCAGGCCATTCCAGGCCCTTCAGTCAGAATCCCTGGGAATGGGATCCAGGGCGTGTGGTGTGTCTTGACGCCCCCGTCCCCCCAGCGTGTGGCCGGTTCGGGAGGCACCGGTACAGGGCCCATGCTGACCTCTGCCAGCTCTGCTCTCCCTGGCAGCCAGTGCACGACAACCCCAGGCTGGCATCCCCACACCTACTCATTCCCCTCCACAGCTCCTTCTTCCAGGGCACGCAGGAGCGGACACTGTGGCACACCCTGAACTTCTGGTGCCTGAGGGTGGCGGGTATGGACACCCCGTCAGGCAGCAGTGTGGCCACCTCAGCCCTGGAACCGCTGGGCAGCATCCGGGGAGGGTTGGCCTGGCCGGGCGGCAGTGCACGCCAGGGCTTGCTGGAGAAGGTGCAGGGCAGGCGTCGGGGATGGGGGCAGTGGGTAGAGAGGGTGGGGACCCAGACTCACCCTCCCTCCCCAGGATCCTGGAGCCCCTGACCTGCCGGACACTCTCCCAGTAAGGGACCTGCGAGCTGCTGGGTGGCAGCAGCAGGACCAGCACCTTCTGTCCTGGTGGGCGCAGGGCTCAACAAGGCAGAGCCGCAGCCCCCAGCGGCGGTAGGGACCCCACCCAGTGCTGCAGGGGCCAGCTTTCCTCCCCGCCTTTCCCGTCACCCCTTGCCCTTCACAGGGTCTGCATCCCAGGGGCTCGCTTCTCCCACCCCACCCTGTGCACGTGGTAAGCCCTGAGGTGGGGGAGAGATGGGCAGAGTTAGGCAGGGAGGGGCTGGGGAAGTTGAGGCAGGAGGATGGCACAGGCTAAGGGGAGCGGTAGGAAGGACCAGCCGGTGGCTGAGCCCAGGACTCGGCAGTGGGGGTTGGGGGGTCCCTTACTATCCCCACCGCCGGGTATGTTGACTCTTGGAGGGGCATTTGGCCCCTCCAGTCCGAGCACTCTGCCCTCTTGATGGAAACAGAGAGCAGAGTCACCAGGGTCCTCCCTGCCGCTAAGGGGCGGGGCTGGGTGGGCTGGGCTAGTGTGGCAGTGATCATCCTCAGGATGGACACTTGCCTTCCCAGCGTCCTCCTCACCTGGAGCCACTGGACGGCATCCCAGAGGGCCTGGAGAGAGCTGGCAGCCCGCCAGGCCTGGGACCGGAGCTGCAGGGCTGCCCTGGGCCTGTGGCGGCTGCGGCTGGCACAGCAGCAGGAGGCAGAGCGGTGGGCACAGGAGCGGGGCTGGGGCTGTGAGCGGGATGCCCTGCGCCACTGGCGCACCCGCTGGCAGAGTGAGTCAAGGACTGGGCCAGGCACTGAGTGAGGTGGGCCTAGGGTGGGACCCACAAGGCACACCCAGGGCTGGTGGTGGAGAAGGATCTAGGGACTGGAACCTTCAGGCTTGTGTCCCTGCAGGAGTCCCTGCTCCTCCATCCCTGCCTGTGGGCCCTAAACAAGTGGCTTAAGCCTTCTGAGCCTCAACTTACTCACCTGTAAGATGGGGATGACCTAGGAGATGCCTCACAGGGTGACTACAGACACCTTCATCTTCATCCTTGTCACCCTCCTGCCTCTAGGAATCACTGATCTGGGCTCTGACGTGAGCAGAGTTAGACAGGATGGAAGGGGCTGGGGCGGCAGCTCAGCAGACGGGGCGGCAGCTCAGTGGACAAAGCAGCAGAGAGGGAAGTTGAGGCACAGGGACAGCTCAGGCCAAGGAAGGAGAGGTGACCAAAGTTGCCACTTGTTGAGGGGAGTGTGGCTGGGGGAGGGAGGAGGCACAGTCCCCAGATGGGCTGCCTGGGTCCTGGCTCTGGGCAGAAGGGAAAGAAGGGCTGTTTTCTCTGCACTTGGCGTGAAGCCAGCTACATCACTGTCCCTGCTCAGGAGCCTCTGCTCCACTGTTGTGTGACAAATGACACAAATACCAACTAGCTTTATTTTGTTTATTTTTGTGGTGTCGGGACTGGAACCCAGGACCTCATTCATGTCGGGCCAGCGCTGTACCCCTGAGCTGCACCCTGGCCTTGCTTGCTAGTTTTAAACCACAAACGTTTGGTAACTCAGTGTCCCTGGGCCAGGAGGCCAGGGTGGCTTATCCAGGTACCTCCACCTGCTGGTCTCCTGTGAGGTGGGCTAGGGCTGTGTCCCCTCTGAAGGCTCCGTGGTGGCGGGGCACCCGCTCCCAAGCTCACCAAGGGGTGTTGGCAGGCCTTGCCACATGGGCCTCTCTGCAGGGCCACCCTGTGAATGGCAGCTGGTCTCCCCATGGTGAGGGATCCAAAAGGAGCCGAGAGCCAAGCTGGAAGCTGCAGCTTCTTTACACCCCAATAGCAGAAGTGACATCTGGTACCTCTGCACGGTTCTGTTGTCAGAAGCAAGTCAGTCAGTCCCACCGGTACTGTGGGTGGGGGGTGTAGACAGGATGTGGACACCAAGAAGGTGGACCCTGGGGGCCGTTACTAGGCTGCTCCCTACACGGCCACATGGTATTAGTAGGCTAGCAGGCAGGGGCTTGATTGTTCTGGAAAGCTGCTGTCCCATCCACTAGGGGCAGCTGCTTCTCCGGCCCAATTATTGCCCAGAGTTGCCAGGCTTTCTGCTTTTAAAGAAAACCCAGAAATTTAGATGGTTATTTGAATTCTCCTGATCCCTAAATAGGGTCTGGGTGTAGCTCAGTGGTAAAGTGAGCTTTGGCACACACAAGGCTCTGTGGTCAATCTCCAGCACTGAATAAACAAGCAAAAACAACCCCTGAGCCCAACAATGCCACAAGCTGGACTGGCCTGTGACCCGCAGGACACCTACGACAGAAGGCTTTGGCCCAGGCAGTCAGGGTGGGGGCAGAGGGCGGGCCGAGCACCCAGGTCCACCTCAGTGCGCGTTTCTGTCCCAGGACAGCGGCTTCTGAATGAGAAGTACCAGAGGTGGGTGCACGGCCACCTCCAGGGCCTGCGGAGGGCCATGTTCCGGGGCTGGTGGCAGGAGACGACTCGGCGGAGACACGTGCAGGTGGGTGGTCCTGGAGGTGGGAGAGGTCAGCGTCTGCAGCCCAGGGAAAGCAGTCGGGGGCCCGGGGATGGATGCTCAGGGTGGCCCTGAGGCTGGGGTCTGGGACGGGAGGGGCAGGAAGGGAGACCCCACTATAGACTGAGGGCCATGACAACCAACCTGTCCTTATCTATTTGGGAGGGTGGCCACCCCCACTCTCATCAAGGGCCCTGGCAAGCCCCAGGAGTGCCCGTCCCGGCCAGGGCACCCCTGCGCCTTCTGAGGACAGTTAGGACAGTGGAAATGAATTCATCAGATATCCACACCGCAGGGCTGTGTGAGGAGTCACAGCGTTGGAATGTGCCCCAAAGGGTCACTGGAAGAACAGTGAAATTGTCCTAAAAAAAGTCAGGAGTGGTGGCACATGCCTGTAATCTCAGCACTTGGGAGGCTGAGGTGGGAGGACTGCCTCAAATTCAAGGCTTGCCTGGACTATATATTGAGACCCTTCTCAAAAACAATTACTTGCGGGCTGGGGATTTAACTCAGTGGTTAAAGTGCTTGCCTTGCAGACACAAGGACCTGAGTTCGATTCCCAATGCAAAAAAAAAAAAAAAACCAATTACTTGCACAGTTATGTATTTATACGATTGTTTCATATAGAAATACACATACATACATACACATATATATTTTGACAGTGGAGAGAGAATAGGGCTCGGGCAGACATGGCAATTCAAAGAGCGATGTTCTATGAAACTGTATGGTTCACTAATGCATTGTTTAAAACCAAGCAGCAGGAGTGAGCAAGATTAAGTCTCTCTTCCTTTAAAAATAAAACACAAACAAAGCAGCAGGGCCCGAAGACATTTCCTCCCCACCGCAGCCTAAACTTGCAGAGTTGGCGATGTCCGGGACAAGAGTGGGGGCGTGTTCCTCCCTTCCCTGGCCACCTGCCTGGGTCATGGGGTGTGGCTGTGAACCCACAAAGGGTCCTCAGGCCCTCCTAGGGCAGCATCGGCCCCCTAAGCCTGGGGTTCCAAGATGGGATCTTTTCCCTGAAGGAAAGCAAGCCCTTTTCTTTACTCACTGGACAGGACATTTTTGCTTGTTTTTGGTTTTTGTTCTTTTGAGACAGGGTCTCACTATGTAGCCCAGGCTGGCCTTGAACAGTCAGCCATCCTCCCGCCTCAGCCTTGTGAGTGCTGGGATTACAGTTATGTGTCACCGTATCTGGCTGTGGGACAGGACGTTTTTAAGGCATAGGGCTGTGCATGCGAAGCTGTGTGTAACCCGTGCTGCCTGGGGGGAACTTGGAGAAGTCGTTTTGATAGATGCAACCAGTGACTCAGGGTCAGAGGCTCTCTCCTCTGCTCCTGCCCTGCAGCCACTTCTAGGCCTGGTGTGCGCTTGTGGGAGGCATGGGGCTGCCCAGGGCCCAGCATCCAGCCTTCCGGGATGCCCCAAGGAGAAGCGTGCTGGGGGCCGAATTCGCCACCTGGCAAGAGGCCCGAGGTGTGGCCCGGGCCTGCATTCTGTGCTGGAGAAGCCGTGTGCTGCAGGGCGGGGCAGACAGACAGCTGAGGAGGGTCCGGGCCCAGCAGGCCTTTGTGGCGTGGCGAGTGGCCCTGGGCCGGTGCCTTGAGGCCCAGAAGGCAGCCCCGCGCTGGCCCCTGGAGCTGCACAAGGCTCGTGGTGGCCGCCTCGGTGGAGCCCATGCTGCCCAGAGCACAAGCGCCTGGTGAGTGCCCGCAGTCTGAGGGCGGCCCTGTGCGGGTCTCTGGCTCAGGCTGAGCTTGGTTTTGGCGGAGTAGAGTGTATTGGTGGCCAGGTGGCAGGCCCAGAAGGGTGGTCGGAGGATAGGGAGAAGCCATCCTGGCGTTGCAGCTGGTCCTGCGCACGAGTGCAAGCCTTGTCGCCTTCTAGCTGAGGACCCTCCTTGGAGAAGTCTCTGAACAGTCCTGTTCTGCTGTGTGGGCAGATGTGTGCGACGGCCTTGCCCGGGGCCAGGCCCAGCAAGTGGGCAGGGCATTGTGTCCTTGGGAGAGGAGGCGAAGTGTGGCTGGCAGGACTGCCCCTCTCTGCCCGTTCAGCAGGGTGCTTGTCCCTGTTGGGTGACATTCTGTCTCCTCCAGACCCTTCTCTGCCCACTTAGCTCAATTATGTGGAAGAAGGCAGGGGGAGGGGCGCAGGCCTGGGGAGCCCTGGCCTGATAGCCTCCTCGCGGGCTCCTCCTCCTCCAGGGCCCTAGCGGCCCGGGCCCAGTCAGTGGCCTGGCGGGCTGGGCTCCGGAGCCTCCTGCAGACCCACTGGGCCCCGTGGCGGACAGCGCTGCTCAGAGTGCAGCTGGACCTGTGGACCCAGGCCCAAGGTGCCAACTTTAGGCACCAGCCCAGGCTGGCCAGCAGAGGGCGCATCTTCTTGTTGACCGACACTCCAGCCCCTTGCAAGCAGGTGAGGTGGGGCCCAGGTGGGGCGGGAGGTCCGACAATGTCAGACCACCGGTTGTGGCATCAGCTTGCTCCAGCCCATGGCACAGCATGGCTGAGTGCTTCTCCAGGGCCCCGAAGGCCTGATAGACCTTAGCCGAGTCTTAAGTACTCTCCTGGCCCTGGAGGGCAGGCAACACTGAGTCCATCAGCAAACACTACTGACCACCTTCCAGGTGCTGGCCCAGTGCGGATTCCAATGTGCTCGGTCTGGTCTGTTCCAGAGACAGACACTTAAATCCCTAACATCATGTGCAGTCCAGGATTGCGATAGGTACGCAGGGACAGGTGCATTTTTCATCAAGTTTTTTTTATTGGAAAAATGAAATATGCTCATTACAGAAAAAAAATCAGAATACAAAAATAAAAAAGGTCATCATTTTCTCTATTCGTAAGTAATCAGTCCCTCTTCGTGCTTGAAGCTGTGAGTTCCGACACAGGAGGTGGGGATAAGCGACCACCACCACAGCCAGGCGTATGAAATGACACTGCATAGCAGTCTGGGGACCGTCACTGTGGGACGCAGCCCCAGAGACAGGGGAGGGTGAAGCAGTGATTCTGGAGATCACCCAGCACCATCAAGACTGTTTCAGAATGCCAGGAAGAGTGGAGGTTACGAATTCTGAGAAAAACACTAAAGTGGTATTTGCTTTTTCAACAGAATTGGGAGGCTAGATTGGGGGTTTGCAGAATTCACACAGATGGGTCAACAGCAATACCCTGCCCTGGGGGCTCAGGGCACTGTGTTTCTAGACAGATTACAGAGGACTTCTATTCTCTCATTCCACTCCTGTCAGCAAAAGCAAGGCTCCAAAACACTGCTGGGGAAACTGAGGCTCACAGGCACAGCAGATGCTGGAATGACACCTGGTGGGCTTCACTCCGGCCCGTCCTCTCTGCCACAGGTATGCACACACAGGTAACCCTCATCTGGCGACAAGGGCAGGTAGGAGGTCATCTTGTGGTAGCACTTGTATAGTGGAGTATCTGGGGGCCCCAGCTCAGACCTTTTAAGTCAGTCACTCAGCCTTGCAAAGCTTAAGTGGGTCAGGTCCTGGCCCAGGAGAGCTCTTATCGGTTCCCCCCTCATTGAATGTCTTCAGCAGGTGGGAGGATGACTCTGCCACACCACCCATAGGTACCTTCTCCATCTCCTATGGGGGCCTTGGGGCTCGGGGAGGTCTCAAGGCGAAGTGGACCCTCCCACTCGCGTGCAAAAGTGGAAGGTCTTACTGATGGGCAGGCAGGACAGCTGGTCCAAACCCAGGCTCAGATTTTCTTCTGTCATTCAGATCCAAAGCTGCTGGACACAGGCCACAAGATCCATGCTGTTTGGACCAAAGCACAGCCACAGTGGTCCAAGGCCACAGGAGATAGCGACCAGAGCACAAAGTAAGGAGACCCAGCCCCTGGGTGCCTGAGTGACAGGGGTGGATGAGACGTCACTAGCCCTTGGAGACCTAGAAATCAATCCCCAACCAATCAGACTACATGTATTACTGCTTTCTCCACCCACTTCCTCCTCGTTAATCTCCATTGTGTGGAGATTGCAGTCCCTTTCCCACCCCACCTCATTTCTCTCAGACAGCTGCCTAAGTCCTGGGGACATAGGGAAGGGGAGGGTCCAGGCTTCTCAAAATCTGCTGCCTCTGTGGCATCAACTCTGGC
Source organism: Hystrix cristata (assembly GCA_004026905.1). Classification (NCBI taxonomy): domain Eukaryota; kingdom Metazoa; phylum Chordata; class Mammalia; order Rodentia; family Hystricidae; genus Hystrix; species Hystrix cristata. Next base: position 19,163 of record PVJO010003808.1, read on the forward strand.
TGGCACTGAGGGAGCAGATGCCACCCTAAACCAATGTACTAGCCTCTCCTGCCCCAATTCCCCTTTGCAGGCCACAGGGAGTGTCGCCTCTGCCCTGCCTTCCAGCTGTGGCTCTGGTGGCCTGGACGTAGTAGCTGGGCCCCCAGCAGGTCCCCTACGGCCCTGGGAGGGCTCTGCAGCTCTGAGACCAGAGCCCCCCAAGATGGCCAAGGCGCGGGTCCTTCAAGCAGGCTGGGGTACGTGCAGCTGTGTGGGCAGGCCGGGGAGGGAGGGGACAGCCTGAGCCACCTCTGGCCAGGGCTCAGTCCTACAGGGCCACGGAGGAGCAGGCCCAGCCCTTCTCCCTGGCCTTGATGAGGTCATGATGCCTTGGCCACCAGGAGGAAGTACCTACAGCGCTGGCACCTCGAGGTTCTGCTCAGCTGGTTCCAGGCCTCCCAGTGGAACAGGAGCCTGAGGGTGACATGGCAACGCGGGGCAAGCGCTCGAGGGGCTGAGCAGCTGTCCAGGAGCCTGGTGAGTGGGCTTGGCATCTCCCAGCCTCCTCCTGACCCTAGACACAGCACCTTTCACTGATGGCTCCTTAGATGCCACCACTTTGTCATGTCCTGTCCACCCTGGTGTCACGACCGCAGGAGAGGCAGAAGGGCCGGGCTGCTGGTGAGCATGGTGGGGAGGGGGCTCTGACAGAGGAGTTGCTTCTGCCCACAGCTCAGGCAGTGGCACCTGGGACAGGCCTGGAGGGCGTGGCGGCGGCAGGTCCTGCAGCTGCGAGTGGCCAGGCAGCTGCAGCAGCAAGAAGACAGCTGGGTCCTTTCCCAGGTACAGCAGTGGGCTCCGTGCACCTCACCAGCCAGCTTTGCCACAAGGGCCACCTGTGGACAGTGCTGAGCAGGACGGGGTCCTCCCTGCCGGCCTGCAGTACCTTGTTTTTTGGGGAGGTGCATGTGCAGCCCAAATGGCAGGGCCTGGGATTCAACTGGTGGTGGCCAGTGCGGCCCAGTGTCACTGTTGCTGGGAACCAGGCTTGACCTGTGGCACAGTGGCTGCCTGGTGCTGGGTCCCAAGCGCCCGCTCCTCGTTCACTGCTTGGAGCAGGGCTTCCCGGGTCATCAGTCGGATCTATTCTGAGCCTGTGTGGGGCCCAGCTGCCTAGGGCGGGGGCTGGGGCTTCTACAGGGACTGAAAGGGAAGGGGGCTGCGCAGGCCCTAGAGGACACCTGAGACAAACGGCCTTTCTTCTCCCTCCCTGAATCTAGGCCTTTGAGAGGTGGCACCAGCGCCTGGCAGTCAGGAACCCAAGGACAGGAGCCGCCAGCAGCCGGGCCCTGGGCAGGCAGGACACGCTGGACACCGCCGAGCCCTTGGGCGTAGAGGGCATGGGGCAGGGAAGGGCCCATTGCAGCTGTGACCTGTTACCGTGGACCAAAAAGCAGAACTGAGTCCAGGGAGGGAACGTGCCACACATCCCCGGGATGCAGCAACAGTGCTAGGAGCTCAAGCACAGTAAAGGCCTCCTTGGTCCTAGCTGCTTGTCCCTTGTGGTCTGCCCCTTCACAAAGCCAGCTGGGCGCAAGAAGGGAGGACAGAGGGACCCCACTGGCTACAGGTCTCTTTCCCACTGGGCCAGCCAAGCCAGCAGGCTGGCTTCCAGGACAACAGCAACCCATCTGCGCCTGCCCGTCACTGCCCCAGGCACTGTGGCCTTGGCCGACTCCTGGGACAGGTGCCAGGCTTCGGCTGACAGGAGTACCACCGCCTAAAAATAAGCCAGTGGGAGGGGCTGTGCACCGTCCAGGGCAGAGTTGGGGTCCCTGTCAGCCAAACTTCATCTTTGTCTGACAGTGAGTGGGACAGAAGGGAAGGCCGGGAGCCCCACCAGGCATGAGAGTTGGGACTGCCTTTAGTCCTTAAGGGGCACTGGATCTCTCCAGCCATCACAGCACACTGACAGCTGTCTCGAAGAGCAGCACTGGAGTAGGGACAACCCGGCTGAGGTCTCAGGTAGAAGGTGCCAAGACGTGCTCGCGTGCTAGGGGTCAGCCCAAGGCCCATCCCAGGGCCGGCGCTGTGGCCAGCAGAGCAGGAGGCCGGGCGGTGGTTTGCCCCCTCAGTCACAGGTCCTGGGGCCCCGCTGCTGGCTCCCAGGAACTCTTCTTCAATGCCACCAGGGCCTGCTGCCCACGCTTGCTCTGCCTGTCCTGCTGGGGCCCCAAGTACAAGTTCACTGGGAGTCACAGGCCAGCTTCCCAAGGCTCAGGTGCAAAACCGGTGTACTACCCTTCCCGGGGAGGGTGATGTGCACCCACGGCAGTCTCCTACGGCACAGACGGGCCTCGCTGGCAGAGCCCGAGATCCCAGCTAGCGCAGGAGCACCAGGCTCCCGTGGGGCCGACTCCAGTCCGGCCAGAGCTCGGCAGCCTCACGCCAGTGCAGCTGCCATCCTCACGTGGGCAGCGGGGGCCAGGCCTGGGGGGACATGGGAGCCGCGACCGGGAGGCCTGGGGCAGGTCATGGTGCCTCCGCCTCGCTCCTGAGCCCGGTGGGCCTGTTGAGCAGCTCGAATGCATCCTCTACCACCTGCCACAGGCAGTTGTCCATTGGGAACTCGTTGTCCACCAGATTGACCAGGAAGTAGTTGTCGTGGATATACTGGATGATCATGCGGGATGGGGACTCCTCATCGTACAGCTTGCCCCACTGCTCGATCCACAGGGCGAAGGCCTCGTCCTACACACGCAGGTGTGGGCACACATTGACATACACACATGCACACACATGTGCAAGGTCAACAGGCCTGGGCTCCAAGCTCCTCACACCAAGCAAGGGCTTCTGCAGCTGCCCAAGCAGACAGGTCCAGGAACAGACCAAGGCCCAGTGCCCATGCCATTCCCAGCCAGCCCGAAATAACCACCATGTGCGAACATGTGGCCTTGAAGGCCGAGTCTATTGGCCCTGGGTGTGGCCTTTAGCCATATCCTTGAGACCCTGCAATGCTGTCTCTTCAGGGTACTCAAGGTGGGAGGGGCAGGCTCCTTCCAATCCTTTACCTTCCAGAACATGAAGCTGACGGGATCCACCACTGTGGGCTGGATGATCTCTCGCCCTGGGAAGATGCCCCACGTGACAGCATTGGGCTGCAGCTCGGGGGCGTTGGTGATGTTCTCACCCTGGAGGGGGTGGTGGAAGACAGCTATGTATGGGGCAAAGCCAGCCACAGTCCTTCCACCGCCCCTCATGGGCCCACACCCGAATGGCGCAGCTCTCTGCAAGGACCAACAGCAGTCACCTGAGCAGCTCCCTACCCAGGGATGGCACTGGCCAGTGGCTCTCCTCTGTCCTACCTGCGCCACCCCATGGGCCACCACCAGCGCCCCGGCCCTGCCCATTAGCCTAAAATAAAATGGAGCCAAGCCATACCTCTGTGGAGAAAGGTGCCCCGAAATTCCAGGCAGGAATCCAGGACCCCTGGGCCCTGCTCAACGCTTTCTCCTCTCCCTCTCCCCGCTGGCCCGCTCCTCTTTGTTCCTAAGATTTGGGCCACACAGGACCCTGCCCAGAAGCTCCCTGACCTCCCAGGTTGTTTTTCAGGTCCCAGGGATTGGACCCAGGGCCTTCACACTGAGCTACATCCCTAAGCCCCCTTTTTATCTTTTAATTCTTTTGTTTTTGGTTTGAGACAGCGTCTCATTATGTAATTCAGGCTGGTCTTGAACTCAGAATGTAGTCCAGGCTGGCCTCTAACTTGTGGCGATCCTCCTGCCTCAGCCACCCACGCATTCATATTATAGGCGTATGCCACCACACTTGGCTCTTGTTTTTAAATTTTAAGACAGAGTCTCTCTAAGTTGCCCAGGCTGGTCTTGAATTTGTGATCCTCCTGCCTCGGCCTCCCAGAGTACTAGGATTACAGGTGTGTGCCACCATGCCCACCTGACCTCCTAGGTCTGACCTCCTTCCTCTGAACTCTACAGCATCCTGTACTAAACTCCACTTGCCTACTTTCACTGACAGTTGATTAACCATTTCTTTGACCCCTCACAAGGCTGGGCACTCTCTGGGTCAGGGGTCTGATTTTATCTGTATCTTGCGCACAACGTGCCTGGCTGCAGGAGGTGATCGGAGTCTGTGTGGGTCCCCTGCTAAGTGCCGTACAACTGGGAGCCAGCCTACCTTCACGTCCACGATGTGGTAGTTGACCCGCAGCTCGTACTTCTTCAGCACCTGCAGCAGCGCCCCCACCGTCTCTCGGGACGTGAAGAACTCCAGGTAGGCCTGTGGGGCACAGTGGCCGACACATCAGCACCAGCAACTTGTGATGCCCTTTCTAGATGCCCGAGCAGGCTGTGTGCTCCAGCCCTGCCAGGTACCCGCCCTCCTGCCCATCCAAGGAGGGACCACGTGGGCACCCCAGGACCAAGTATGAACTGTTGTGTGGGGACTCTGTAAAGGAGAGGCTGTCCCGGGGTCTCAGCAGAAGCAACCAGTGTGAGAGCTGAGGCTGTGAGAGGCCTGACACAGTCCCACCTCCCCAGTTCCCGGATGATGATAATGACACTACTGTCCTCTCTAGCACGTGAGTCTGTCTTTTATTTCTGTTCATTTGCTAGGATATTCACAATTCTGCAAGATGGGCACTGCATCCCCAGATGAGAAAAGCAGCTTTGGGGATGCCGAGTCAGTGGGCTGTGCTGCCAGTGGACAGCAGAGCTGGTCTTAACTCCGGGCCTTCTGAGTCCACAGTCATGGGCTCGAGTTCCACGTGAGTTAACTCCAGCAGCCCTGGGAGAAAGCATCGCCCCAGCAGCGCGGTCTGGGCCCCCGCTCAGTGGCTGGTTCCTACATTCATTTATAAATTCTGCACATTGTCCCCAGAATCCGAAATATATCCCATTTCACAGAAGACAAAACTGAGGCCCAGTGACCTGTCTGCCCCAGCCTGTCCGCTCTAAAGTGTGTGTTCCCGTTCACTCAGCTCCACCGTCATTTAAAATAAAGGGTTCAGGTGAGAAAGGCTGAGCTGCTTCCCAATCCAGGGGAGCCCTGGTTGGTGGTCAGGGTGGGGCAGCCCCCGAATCCCACCTTCTGGAAGACGTAGCCCCCACTGGGGCCCCAGCCCACGATGGGGTCTGAGGATGGTCTCCCGTTGACGTTGGGCTGGGAGTTGATGGTGAGGATGCCTAGCCGGTTCACATGCAGCAGCTGCTCCTTCATCAGGCTGGTCTCAGCCGCCAGGGGCTCGTCATTCCAGGGCAGGCAGGTTACCTGATGGAGGGTCAGAGACACCACTTGTCTGTCTCCATCGGCCCTTCCGGGGGACTTCCCAATTCACCCACGTGCCCTTGCTGAAATGCCACAGCTGGGACAGGGAGGGCTGGGCGGGGACCTCACCTTGTGGCCATGCTGGTTTGGTTCTCCCGAGAGGTAGTGTGCAAAGACTTCAAAGACGCTCTCCTCGCTGCTCAGCTCCTCACCCCACATCTTCAGCAGCTCCTGCCGGGGGCACTTGCTTTTCAGGTAGAAGAGGTAGTAGTTCTTCAGCTCCCCAAAGGCCGGCGAGGAGGAACTGCCCCTGGCAGAGAGGCGCCCGCAGGTCAGGACATGGCCCGCCCCAGCTCCTGATGGGGCAGTGACCAACCTGTGGTGCCCGGCAGGCCACTGCTACCCCCTCCCGGGACCTCCTGCCCGGAGTGGCTGTGGGCCCTCACCAGCGGCCATTGGGAAACTCGTTCCAGTCCTGGGTGCGGTAGATGTAACTCTTCGGTCTGGTGGCCCAGAAGATGGGGCGCACATCTTCCTCGCGGCGCTTGGGGTGTGCGCTGACAGCCCAGGGAAGGGGACGCCTGGTGATGGTGGAGACAGAAATGACAAGGGATTGGCTGGAGGGAGCAGGAGGGAGGAGGCACCACCAAGCCTGGCTTCCTGGGCCTAGCTCTAGCGCTGCAGCTGCCTGTGGAGCACCCTGCGAGGGTGGAGCCTGGGTAAACCCAGCCTCTGCCCTCACCTGGGGTCCTCAATCCACATGCCCAGGCGTTTCAGCACCTCAGTGGTGGCCATCTTGCGGTTGAGGGTGTAGAAGTGGAGGCCTGGCGCCACACCCCTGGCCAGAAGCTCCCGGCACAGGCTCACGGCCAGCTCAATGCCATAGTTGCAGATGGCAGCGTCATTGTCTTTGATCGGCTCGATCACGTCCTTGATCTCCTGCGGCACCTCCAGCTTGGACAGCTTCACCAGCTGCCGGAGAGAGGAGTAGCTCTGCCCGAGAACAGGGCGTTGTGGGGTCATGTCCTGGCCACCTCCCACCCTGAGACCAGTCCCCTCCCATTCCCTCCGAGTCTTCTGGTCACTGCAGTGTCACTGGAGGGACTCAGTCTGGGGGGCAGAGCCATGCTTGGGCTGGTCCTGCTTCCTCTACCCTTTGCAGCTGCCATTAGCCTGGCCAGCCCTTTACCCTGAGCTGCATTTATGGATAACAAGCTTTGCTGACCATCAGAATCACCCACCAAGCTTAAGAGGCAAATGTAGATCCCCAGGCCTGCCCAGAATGACTAGAGGTGGGGCACTTGGAGCCCCAGCTTTTGCTAATCACAACTAATAGTTACAATCCTTTGTGGTATCACTTATCAACAGACCAAAGTACAAGCCCCTCGTAGACAGTGGTGCTGTTTTAAGGGGGACATCAGAGGTGACCACAGAGAGGGACAGTACAGCTGTGTAGGCCCCCACGTCTGTCTGATGGGAACTTTAGTGAATGCAGTGCTCTCCTAGGGCCCTGGCCTTACTGAGGAGAGGAGTGGGGGAGCTGGGGATCCTCACCTGGATAGGGAAGATCCCAGGCAGGATGGGGCAGGTGATGCCCATCTCGCCGCAGGCCTTCAGAAAGTGGCAGAAGGTGTCGGCCTCGAAGAAGAGCTGGGTAATGATGAAGTCGGCACCTGCCGAAACCTTCTCCTTCAGGTGCCTCAAGTCCTCCTCAAAGCTCGCTGCCTCGGGGTGGCCTTTAGGGTAACCTGCCAGAAGGGACGACAGTAAGGGGTCTGGCCTCTGCTCACTTAAGGTGCCTGGAGACCCCCGAGTCCCGCGCTCACAAGTTCTAACAGCACAACACGACAGGTGATGTGGACAGCTGGGCTGGCAGGTATGTTCTCTGGCCCTGGAGATGACCCTCTGGGAGGTGGCTTGGGGCCAGGAGTGGGGGTGGAGTGCACGAAATGTCCCACACTGTCCTGGCTCAAGCAGCTGGTAAAATCGGGCCTACACTCTGTGGCCATGGAACAAAGGACCTGCTACACTTGGCACCAGTTAGATGGCTTCTGGGATACCGGTGTGACTCTAGACACTGAATCCAAAATACTGTTTTTAATGTAACCCTAAAATCCATCAGGTGCTGAAGACACTAAATAGTTAGGAACCATGTTACATGAGGAAAGATTGGAGAAAGTGGAGAAGTTCTACTCCAAGAAATGGAGAGAGTACAGAAATTGCTTTCAAATATCCAAAGATCTGTTGCAGGAGAAAGGATTCACCCTAGTTGGGTTCCTCTTTAGTCACAGCCTGTGTTCTTGCTGATGGCAGAACCAGCATCAAAGCAACACGTTCTAGAGTCTGAATGTTCCAGGGCAGTGGGATGACCAAGTGCTGGGCACACAGAAGATGAGGTCTGAGCGGCTTGGGAGATGGGACCAGACGCCTGCTAGCACGAGTGCTAGCTTTGTGAACTGACTTCTTGCTAATGATTGGAGTGATCAGCAATACTGTGTGGCTTTCAGGCAAACACAGGGACAGCGCTGCCTTCCTCTGCCTGGCCAGGGCAGGTCCCAAGCCAGGCAGGGCTGAGCCCTGAGACCCAGGCTGTTGGGAGGCCAAGCTGCTTCGCTGTGATAAGGCAGTTCTGTTCTTCAGCAACCCAGAGTCATCAGAAATGCCTATAAGAGCTAGCATTTCAAGGGGTAAGGAGATGGGGGTGGGGGAGGGAATTAGGCACAAGAGTTTCACTTTCTATGTAACAAAGTTATTTTTCCAGTAAGAAATTCAGAAACTCTATAGCCACAAAGTATAATCACCAAATCCAGCTTTTGAATACATTTGGATTTTGCTCATTTCACTATGTTCTTTCTATCACACCAACTTGGTGCTTTTTATTTCACTGGTCTTATTGCGCACATCAGAGTCAGCAAAGCACAAAACCATTCATCTAACACCCACCACCGGTGCGCATGTGCAGGCCCTCCTAGCGGGCTGCGTTCAGTCAGGAAGGAGCACTGACTGGCACAGGTGGACATGCCTGCTCCCTTCCGAACGCCCGTCAGTACTTCTGGTCTTAGCCACCTGGGCACCGTTGACAGAGGAGTTGGACACGTGCTAGGGGACTGGGCAAAGACCAAAGTCACCTGCGATAACGTTCCTGGAGCCACACAGCTTATTTTTAAAATTCAGATAGAGATGTTACTCTATAAGGCAGCCATGTTTATTTTTGTGTAAAAATGGCGCGATTCCCCCCTAAAATATAAGAGAAAAGTGGTCATTCCAAGAAGATGTGCTAAATCAACCGGGGGGCGTTCTGAGTTCTTGGCACACATGGCCTCGCCGCCCTCAGCCCCTGTGGGAAGCTGATGCCGCAATCCCTGTGCAGGTGGCTGAGGGCAGCCCACCCCCTTGTTTCTCCTGGGGAGTCTGGGCTCTTGGCCGCAGCGGAAGGAGCCAGAGCTGAGCCAGCCCGGCAGTCTGGAACTGATGGTGGGAGCTGTCACGTGGTCTGCGCTAATGGCCACGACTAAGACCACATACACGCAGAACTGTGGTCATGTGCACAGAAAAGTATGACCATCGGGTCTCCTGGAGGAAGCAGAGATGGGCAACCCTGTAGCTACAGACAGAATGGAAAGGGTCTTGCTTCCTGACTGGTTCCAGTGCCCGGTGGGGACTGACGCCATTTCCTGACCTTGGTTTCTGGGATTCCCTGCCCCTCGAGTCCTCTTAATAAACTTCCCTCTCGCAGGAGAGGAAAGGAAGGCTGGGAGCACTTGGGCAGAGGAACAAAAGCTTTGGGCGTGGTGGCAGCCCTGGGGGGTAGTGGGTGACAGGATGAGAGCAAGGACAGTGTGTGCACCACCTTAGTTTACATGGACGTACCGGTCTGGCATGGGCTCAGGCCCCCCACAGCCCCATGTCTTGAGCAGAACCAGCTCTCCCAGCCTCTCATCTCCCCTCTCCATCTCCAGCCACTTGGAAGTGCCACCCACTCACCTGCCACACAGATGTCAAAGTAGTCACCGAACTCGCTTCGGATATGCTTCACCAGGTCTGTGGCATAGTCGAAGCCTCCTTCCTCTGCTTCCCACTGGTCACCTATGGGGTCTGCAGGGTTGCTGGAGGTCATGGCCACTAGGTCTTGCCCGACCTCCAGAGAGCCTCTTTGTCCCCTCTGCCCACCCCTCTACCAGGGCTGAGCTCCACCGTAAGGATCTCCTCTTTGTCGCCTACTTTGGCAAACAAAACAAGGAGGAAAGCAGCCAGCTGTCAATGTCTACAAGGGACCAACTCCACGGACACTGCCCCAGGTGGGCCCCGGGGGGACAGAGTTGCTCTCTGCTGAGCCCAGAGGACTAGATGTCCCTCACCTGGCCCTCCCACCCTGGGTGTACTCAGGCGCCCTCCCCCACCCTCCTGCTCACTCTCTGCTGTCTGGGAGCTCCTGCCTCCTGGGAGAACTTCCTACCCATCTCAAGCAAGAGGTGGCCCTGTGGTGGGGTGTATGAGGGCACATGCTCCTCCTACCCATCAGGTGCCAAGGAGACACCTGGCTGAATGTCAGAGCCAGTGACGGGGAGGTGTGCAGCCAGCCGCACGTCCATCAGGCCCTGGCCACGCTCCTGGCTGGCCTATACCCAGGCTCAAAGAGGCGGAGGCAGGGTCTACATTGGACTCTCTGCCCACAGCGCCCACCAGTCTGGAGGCAAGAGGGGACCCTGAGCATGCCCAGTGGGGGGCTCTATTCCAGAGACAGGAGAGGCCTTGGGAAAGAAGAACCCCGAGCAGAGGGCAATGCTGGTTCCACACCTCCCCGCAGCGCCAAGATGTTCTTGATGCCCAGCTGCTTGGCTTTGTGCAGGTGGCCCGTGATCTCCTCCGGGTTCTGCTGGCAGCATGTCATGTGCAGCATGGTTTCCAGGCCACAGTAGTTCACAGCCGTGCTGGCGATCATCATGGAGGACGTCTCCTTGTCCGAGCCAGGGTCCCCCGCTGGGTGCCAAGTCACATCTATGAAGAGGGGGCCGCCTGCCGCCATCTGGTCAAACCTGCAGAAGATTTCTCTCTGAAAAGAGGTTCCAGGCAGACACCACCCTCCCCTGCTTGCTCGTGGGGCCTGGAAGCTGGAGTGCTAGAGCGCTTGGGTGTAGGCTGGAGGCAGAACAACCTGTGTTTATCTCCCAGTTTGGCGACTTACTACCTTTGTGCTCTTGGGCACCTTACTTGACCTCTCTGAGCTTCATTTTCCTCATTTATAAGATGTGGCAAACTGGGTGTGGTGGTGCACACCTGTAATCTTAGTACGTGGGAGGCTGAGGTAGGAGGATTGCTGTGTTAGAAACCAGCCTGGGCTACAGAGTGAGTTCAAGGCTAGCCTGAACTAGGTAGTGAGACCCTGTCCCAAAAAACCAAAGCAAAGAGCAATTCACTTTTGAATTCTCCCTACTCATTCTGAGTAGCTCTCAGTGTCTCCCTACTTCTTCTGAGTAGTGTCATCTCTCTTTTCCGCTTTCCCATCTTTAAGTAAATTGTCTTCTTTTATTTAAAAAAAAAAAAAAGGGCAGCTGCACAGCACTTAGTGCCTGGGGCACACCCAGTGAGTGTCAGGCAGGTGTGAGCTGCTATAATGACTACTATAATTACAGAGATCACGTGCGACAATGTCGCTGTTCTGGTGAGCAGCACCTCACACTTCTCAGGGCTTGTACACTGATAATCCTGAGCGAGTGCAGATGTTGCGATGGCTGAGAGGGGGCAGGGGCTCCTCAGTGACAGACACAGCCTCACTCCAGAGACAGGAAAAAGAGGGTCAGCAGACACAAGTCTCTTTTGTGTTGCCTCCCTGGCCCCAGTGCAGCAGCCAATCGACCTACAGAACAGGGCCAAATTCCTGAATAGACTCGAAAGCCTGTACCAAAGCCAGGCGTGCTGCTGCACGCCTGTAATCCCAGCGTTCTGAGAGGCTGAGGATCACAAGCTTGAGCCCTGCCCGGGCAACTCAGCAACTCAGAGAGACCCTGTCTCTAAATAAAAAATAAGAAGAGGCAGGGCTGGAGATGCAGTTCAGTGCAAAGGCCTTGAGTTCAAGCCCTAGTACTGCAGGGGAAAGAGAGCGAAAAAAAAAGAAAGCGAGGCTGTAATACAGCACTTGTGTTACACGTTACAATGGTACTTTGCAGCTGGGATTACAGGCATGCATATACCACTGTAGTAAATGTCCTTATACCTTTAAATTTCAGAACTGTGGGAACAACACATGAGAAGTGCAAATAGTAAAAGGCATAATTTTTTAAAGAAGGAACTGAAATTCATAAAGTGCTAATGTAATTCATTTGGCGTTTCCAGACTTTAAGAGACATAATCCAAATTCCCAACTTGCTGAAAAGGTTCTCTGAGTTGCTCTTTGTGATTTCCTAGACCACACATGATCTGGCTCCAAGTTCCACCACAGAATGCAGTCCAAGACAGTCAACATTTTTAACCCACTGAAGTGTGTCTAAAGATATCTGCTGCAAAAAAACAGCTATCATCCGGAAATCAAACAAAAACAAATGCTAACTGGGCGACAGGGGAAAAGGAACCCTTATACTTTGCTGGAGGGAATGTAAACTAGTATAACCCTTATAGAAATTAGTATGGAGATTCCTGAAAAAAGGAAAACTAGCCAGCACAGTGGCACATGCCTGTATCCCAGCACTGAGGAGGCTGAGGCAGGAGGATCACTACAAGTTTGAGCCCAGTCTGGACTACATAGCGACACTCTGTCTTAGAAAATCAAACCAAAAAAACCAAAACGACAAAACCTAAAACTAAAAACTCCATTTGACCCAGCTATTCCCCTTCCAGTTATCTTCCTGAAAGAATTAGAGAACGTATTACAGGCATATATGCATGCCTATGTTCATAGCAGCACAATTATAGCTAAATCTTGGAATTGGCCTGTATGTCCATGAACAGACGAATGGATGAAGAAAACGTAGTATTTATAGGTAATGGAGTACTACTCTACCATAAAGAAAGATAAACTTGACTCATTTGTAGGAAACAGATGCATCTTGAGACCATAATTTCAAGTAAAATAAATCAGATGCACGAGCTTAAAAATCGCATGGTTTCTCTTATATGAGAAACCCAAAATATAAATAAAGAGCCAAGTAAAAGATAGGTAATAGGAAATAGGCAGACAGATGTTTTGCAAATGGGAAGGAGAATAAGAGATGGAGAGAGGTGGGGGCAGGGAAGTGAAGCCAGAGGGGGAGGGGGGAAGGGAAGAGGGAGGGGAGTTACCCGTAGAGGGAGGGGGATGAAAAAAGAATTAAAACGTGTTGTCTATGGGTACTAACTCCACACAAGAAATGCAATCATTTATGTACTGCAAACCTGTACTGATAAAAAAATAAAGATTGAAAAAAAGGCACTGCAAAAAAAACCAACCCATATCTGATGCTGAAGAGGGACTTTCAGGTGAGCAGATGCATATCAAATGACCTCTCTGCTCCTTCTGGCTCCCTCTGGCTGCCTTTTCCTGCCGGGTTAAAGGGCAGCCTGGGGCCAGGCGGACAGCTAGCCCCCTCCCCCAACCCCTCATCCTTCACCAGCTCACATGGAGGTGAGGTTGGCAGCTCCCTCCGCAGTCCGGGGAGGGAAGAATTCCAGGGAGAACCATGTGTCACCGGAGTCCATCCTCCGCCTCATCTTCTCCCGGAGTCTCTCATGGCGCTCAGGGTCCGGGCCGGGGGTGGAACATCTCGAGCTGTCCTTGGAGCCCTCGCTGCTACTGCTGCCGCCACCGTTCACCATGGCCTGGGTCCTGCTGCACGGGGCGGGCAGGGGCATCAGAGGGTGGGCAGCCGAGCCCAAGTGGCAGGTTCAAGCGAGGGACTTGGTGTTTCTGTGCAGCAGGGAGGCTGACGCTGTCCCTGCCCAGCAGCTCCAAGCTCCACTGTGGGGCCCTCTGCTGCCGACGGCCCCCACCCGGCACTGAAACATGCTCTTTCAGCCCACGGATCCTCGGTGACAGCTACCTGATGGAGGGTGGCACAGAGTACCTCGAGACGCCAGCCTTCGAGGCCCACATTCCTAGTGAGGGGCAGTGAGGCCCAGTGGTGAGGACCCTGCCTCTTCCATGGTCCATCTCAGCCAGTTTAGACCCAGAGTGAGTGGGGAGGGAACGGAGGAACCTTGCTTAGCGGGTGTGCCCGGCTGGGCGGAGCTGCGACAAAGGAATAGCAGGGCTGAGGCCTGAGCTAGGGGGCGGAGGCAAAGGCTCCGGGCCGAGGGAGGGAGGGCCCAGGGCACTGGACTGAGAATGCGGCTGAAAGGAGGGGGACGTGGAGGCTGGAGCTGCAGGGTTGGTGGAAGATGAAGTCAACAGACATTCAGGGTCATTGGGTCCCTCTCCAAAGAAGGAAGGGCTCTCCCTAGCTGGCCCTGCCTGGAACATCTCCTGTTACTGTGTGTATACGGAGGGAAGGGGTGCAGGCTCAGCCAGGCAGCCAGATTTCCAGAGTTCATGCTGCTGCAAGAAATCCCTTGTGGTGTGGGATAGAGCACAACACTGGCTTTGTTCCAAAAGTAGCAGGAAGAATTCAGGAAGGGCACAAATTTATGTCCAACTCAGAACAAAGGCTGTCTCACTTGGGCCTGTCCCCCAGGTGGTTCCAGATGGTCGCAATGCCTGCAGAGCCACCAGACAGGAAGAGGGGCACAGCACTGTATGGCAGTTTGCTGGGGAAAATAAGACAAACGCTTAAGAAAAAACAAAACACTTCCCTTGCTCGGCAGTGGGCAAAGAGCAGGGAAAATGTGTGTGTGGATCCACAGAAGAAGGATGGGTTCAGGCCCATTTCTACAGGAAACATTTGCCCCTAAGTGGGTACACTTCACCAGTTTGGGGCCTGGAGGATCATGGGACCCAGGGCTCCCTCCCCGAAACACGCAAGTGCACAGAATACACGTGGGTGCACCCACGTCAAGGCTCTGACTGCAGACTAAGCAGCCTTGTGCCAATGCTTTCTTCCCTGCTGTAGTTCTGACTGGGGTTATGGTTCAGTGGCAGAGTGTTTGCCTAGCACGCATGAAGCGCTGGGTTCCATTCCCAGTATCACAAAAACACTCTGGCACCCTTCCCCTGCTCTGCTTCTTGACCACCATGAACCAAGCACCTTGCCCCAGCACACCCCTCCTCCATGATATTTCTGCCTTGGAACTGGCCAGCTGCAGACTAGATCCCCTAAAGCCCCATGAAACTGTGCTCCAAGTTAAACTCTCCTCTTTTAAGTTTTGGGTGTTGGGTATTGCGTCCAAGGACTGGAAAGTGGACTAAAACACTCCAGATTCCCAGTGAGGGGTGAGGAAGGAGGTGAGGCAGAGGTGCTAGCTGGCCTTCCTTCTGCCTTCAAGGGCGAGCCTCACTGATTAACTGCCTGCTGGAAGGAAACCTAAGAAGAGGCTGTACCACTTGCAAACTGCTCTATAAAGACACTGTTTCCCCAGTGTGTGCCAGGCACATGCCATCTTATGCCCCCTTTCGAACAACACCCCTCATTTATCCATTTTAAACTGGGCTCCCATAGCACCCAGGGTTGTAACTGTGTGACTGGGATGCAGAGGCTGGACCTCCAGATGCCCAATGGGTAACTAAAAGTAGGATGAAGCTTGACATCGCTGCATTTTTTTTTTTGTCTCCTTTATTACCTTAAAATTTTGGGTCAAATCCCTGCTCAGATCTTCATGCAGGCATGCTAATCACTTATTAATCTCTGCAGTACAGTTTTATTGGCCTTAAGTTTATCCAGCCTGTCTCATCACCCTTCAAGACTGAAGACACCAAGATAAGAATAAAAGTAATTTTTAATATTTGAGAGGACATCTGATTACCAGTTTTTATAATGTCCAGTTCCAGGCTCTCTGGAGCAATACCTAGCAGTCTCCAGACATTGTCCTAAATCTGCAATCATCTTGGATTCCAGGAAATGGGAAGCCTCATGGACCACCCCATGATGAAGGCATCACCTCACCCAAGCAGGAGCAATCACTCCATGCCAGGACTGGAGGCTGTCCCCAACCTGGCAAGAATCATCACATCATGAACACCAAACTGCCCTTCAAGCCACAGTGATTTGCAGAGCTAAGAAACCAAGACTGAGATAACGAGACCCCAGCCCACCACTGCACCCCATAACCCATTCTTTTCTTCGTGGGTTAGTTAGGTCTCTTCACCAGACCCAGGCTTCTTTCAGTTTCTTAAACTGAAGCCCTTTTTCTATTTTCTTTCACTCTCCTTTGTTGAGCAATAGCCTTGAATTTTGTCAGGCTCCTCAAGCTAAATTTTCTTTCCCATTTCTTTTACTTTCAAATGAAAGCCCTTTACTTGAAAATTCCTGCCTTAATTTTAGTTTCTATTATCACTGAAGCAAGGACCCCAGCTTGCCAGCCAGCCAGTTTAGCCATGAGACAACCGTGGATTAATAAGTTTGTCCCCTCTAGTTCCCTGAGACCAGGACCAGGTATCCTGCCTATGGCATCCCCGGTGCCTGGCACAATCAAAACACCCAGCACTCAGCACCAACAGGCCAGGGGCTGTCACTCCCCTTGGAGGGGAGCGGGTGCTGGAGATCAAACTCAGGGTCTTGTGCTTGCTAGGCAAGCGCTCTATCACTGAAGCTAAAGCCCCAACCTCCTGTCACTCCATTCTTAACCCTCTGCCACTTGCTGGCCACTTACTCAGACTGTGTCCCGCACAGGTGTGCTAAGCCCACCACTCCTAAAATGGTATAAGTGGATGTCACTGTGCGGTAGGACACAGTGGGCAACAGGTCAGCAGTGCCAGCAGCCCACCACTCTTCTCCAGGTGCCTAGGGGAGACAGGTTTAAAAGGCTACGACTTCTAATCCCAGCCCTCTGGGAGGCTGAGGCAGGAGGGTTGCCAAGTTCCAGCCAAGTCCGAGCAACTTACCAATTCAGTGAGACCCTGTCTCAAAATAAAAACCGAAAAGGGCTGGGAATGTAGCTCAGTGGTAGAGTGCCCCTAGGTTCAATGCTAGTGTCTAAGAAAAAAAAAAAGCCGAGGCCCAGCGGCCTGCCCGGGAACCGGGTAGCCTGAGGGAGGGAATCCGGTCACTAGGTCACCAGCGGGGGCGGATGTGGGAGCCAGGTCCGCGGGGGCAGGATGGTGGATCACCACTCATGGCTCAAGGCACCTTCAGAGCCCCTTCATCCCCGGGGTCCCTCCGTCCAGGGTCGGGGGTCGCTGAGGTGGTAGCCCCTGCGTTTACTCTAATCCCGCGGAGCGGCGGGAGCTCCCTCTTAGAGGATGCAGCCCACCTCTGGCGCACCCCGCCCACAAGCAGAAACCCCACAGAGGTTTCCCCGGTTCGGGGTCTCCCTGCCCGGCCACCCCAGACGTCTCCGGCACTCA
The DNA here is from genome assembly GCA_004026905.1 of Hystrix cristata. Classification (NCBI taxonomy): domain Eukaryota; kingdom Metazoa; phylum Chordata; class Mammalia; order Rodentia; family Hystricidae; genus Hystrix; species Hystrix cristata. The sequence continues at coordinate 35,832 of PVJO010003808.1, forward strand.
CCGTGCTATCGCTGAGACAGAAGGCCAGCGCGTCGCAGGTGTGCGGCCTCAAAGGAGGCGTTGCTGAGGGGGCGGGGCGAGAGCGGGGCTGGACGCTCAAATCTGTTGCCAAGGCAGGTGGAACCATCCGTGCGGGAGACCGGAAGTCCCGCCTACAACATGGCCGCGCGGAGGTTTCATTGGAAGCCGTCCCTTACCGTCATGTGACGCGAGCCCTCGCCCCACCCGTCTGCAGCCACTCCCTGTCTCAATCCCCAGACTCGAGAGGGACACGTGACCCTCCCGGGGCCAGTCACGTGAAGCGCGGATCCTGGTTGGGAGGGGGTAAGCAGAGGGGTCGAGAGTGGCAGTAAAGGAGGAAAATGGCGGGGTGCAGGGGGTCTCTGTGCTGCTGCTGCCGGTGGTGTTGCTGCTGCGGAGAGCGTGAGACCCGCACCCCAGAAGAGCTGGTAAGGAGCGGGCGGAGCCGGGCTGGGGAAGGGGCGGTTGCTAAGGGACGGAGGGAGGCGTTGCCAGGGGTGGGGCCGAGCCGAACTGGGCTCGCAGGTGGCAGCGGGTGGGGCCTGGGGACCGCAGCCTAGCGCTAGAACATCCGCCTAGCTTCACGTGCCCGAATCTGAGGTCTTTTCTCATAACCCCTGCTTGGAATCCGAGGGCGAATCCAAGCCAGTTCCAGTGAATCCCCTCCGTATCTTCTTTTATTTCCATCTGAAAGGAGTTTTGAATGAAACACGCGTTTTCAGAATGAGCCCCTTCACAGGACTTGTGCCCATGATGCAGCTGGCTTACTTTTTCCAGCCCCTTCTCACTGCATCCCTCACTCACCCTTTCTGGGTCACTGACAGTCCGGCTTCCCCTTGCAAAGGAACCTGGGAAAACTTGAGTTGCTGTGTCCCCAGAGTTGACAGGGCTCGTTTTATTTCAGATAGGCACATTGTCAGACAACCTGAATTTTCGCCCCCTTAAGCTGGCATTGGCTATCTGAGGTGTCCTGAGATGAGAGTTGTTACTTAGAGAATGTATCAGTAGACGTGAAGAGCTCAGCTGGACTAGTTCCCCACACACATCTCCTCCCCCCAGCCCAAAAGGGTTTTTTGGTGTCTTGTTCTTCCAGCTGGTTTAGGAACTAGCACTTGATTTTATTTTTTGTACTTTTTTTTTGTGGTACTGGGAATTGAAGTATCCCCTTCACACTGAGCTACGTCCCCAGCCTTTTTTAATTTTTTTATTTCGAGACAGGGTCTCCATAAATGAGCTAAGTTGCCCAGGCTGGCTTGAACTTGTGATCTCTGTGCCTCGGACTCTGAGTGGTAAGATTTCAGCATGCCTGGCTCTTCTGCTCTTCACCACTAAAAAGGTCTCTCTTCTGTGGATCTGTTTTTCTAGACTATCCTCGGGGAAACACAGGAAGAGGAGGATGAGATTCTTCCGAGGAAAGACTATGAGGTGAGATCTGTAGATGTCTTGACTAAGTAGTGAGTGAATGGTAGTTTCAGTGGGAGCAGTAATTCCAACCAGAGATGCCCGTTGAGCTTGTGTCTGTGTCGCAGGGAATGGTTCAGACATGATGCCCTCTGGGAATGGGGCTGTTCAACAAACCCTTTTCTCATTTTAACCTCTGAGCGAGATCTGGTGGCTATGCTTTTAGAGATCTGTGGAACCTGCACCTGGGTGGAATATGTATCTTTAAACTATTTGCTTTTACAGATGTAGAGTCAAAGCCATCAACAGTGTAGGCTTGTGCTCGTGGCTTGTGAAGGAGGCCTTGCGTCTCTTCTGAGACCTTAGTTTGCTGATGATTATTTTCCACCCGAGCAACTTCTCTATGAAATGTTCTTGATTATAGTTTCCAGTTTTGAATATGAGATTCTTATCATACTCGTGTGTGTGTGTGTGTGTGTGTGTGTATGTATGTGTGTGTTTGTTTTTGAGACAGGGTCTTGCTCTGTATTTCAGGCTGCCCTTGAACTCACTATGTAGTCCAGGCTGGCCTTGAACTCACAGTGATCCTCCTGCCTCTGCCTCTCAAGTGCTGGGATTACAGGTGTGCGCCACCACACCTGGCTCTAATTTTCTTTTAAATAGTTCATCTTATATTTGCTGTAGAATTTAGTGTAAACATTAGGATTTGTAGTATGGCATAAAATTTTAAAACTTTTATTATGTTGAATTTCAAACATATAAATAATGAACAGAACAGTATATTGAGCCCCCTATTCTTACACACAGCTTCACTGTCTGTCCAGTTCATGTTCAACTTTGTTCTATTTATGATCTCATCCATTTCTCCTTTCTCATAGTATTTTGAAGAAAATTCTAAACATATTGTCTTTTCACCGATAAATATTTCAGGTTCGTCTACAGAGGATTAGAACTTTTTTTTTAGTGTAACACTATCTTTATTACATCTAAGAATTGTTCCTTGACATCAAATATCCAGTGTATAGAATTCTCAGTTTTCTTATAAAAGTCATCTGTATTTTAAGTTTGTTTGCATCAGGTTCCAAATAAGGTCTTCACGTTGCGTTTGTTTTATATATCTTTTAAAAATCTCTTTTAACCCATATTTTCTCACCCTTTTCTTTTTCCTCTTGTAATTTGTTTGACAACATGATTAGGACTCCAGAATGAATGATTGTACAGTCTGGATTTTGCCAGTTGCACCACCATAGTACAGTTTAACATATGACTCTTGTAGGAATTGCTTTTAATTGAAAAGCATTATATCCACTGGTTTGTTTTCTTATATACCTTAAGTATTTGGTTCACTGTATATAGTTGAGTGGTTAGTAAGAATTTAGTACAAGGTGCTCCCTGCCCCATCAGGCTAACTCTTCTGCCATTGTGGAGGGTTCCCACAGCCTCCCTCCTGTCCAGGGGTTCACCCACCTTTTCTATTGACCAAAGCTCCTTTCCTCCTCCCACTGAATTGCATTTATATTTGTAGTGCCCTTGCCTTCCCCGATACACATATTCATGTAAATTCTGTGGGTAAACGCTCTTTCCTGTGAATCAGTAATTTTTCCCAATTAACTGTCTCCTCCTATGAGCTTTTGCTTTTGCTCCTGAGAGCATTGGCTTTGTAAAAGAGCAGATTCAGTTGGGTGCTTAATCAAGCAAGGCTGCTCAGATTTTATTCGAGGGTTAGAATCCCCATTTTGATATCCTTTCTCATTATGGGTAGTTGGAATAAACAGTGCCTATCTGTTAGATGTGCTGTGAAAAACAGTGTTTTCATGCTGGTCACAGCCTGTGTGACTCTTTCGAGTTGGAGAAAAGGTCCCCTGGGAGCAGAAGATGGAAAGGCCGTGGCCTCACCCCGGCTCGCCCTGAAGGTTCTTTTGTGTGAGCCCTAGCATGGTCCTTCCCGGTTGAATCTGGGCTGTGTTTCAGCTCCCACCTGCCCCCATGGCCAGGTACCATTTAGTTCATGACCACAAGCAGCAGCCCTGTGGAACACATAGAAAATTTTTTTATTAAAAAACAAGTTATTAGTTCCCCCAAACCAAAGAGAACGTATTATAGCAGAAATAAAAGGAAGTTAGTCATAGCAAAGGAGAAAGAACAACCTCTGGTCTTACTAAATCATATATTCCATTGGTACATTTTTACAGTGTCAAACTCAACTAAGTTATTTTTTGAAAAAAGCAAAGACTCTTGTGTTTTGGTGTTGCAGTTGTTTCTAAATGCCCTTTTTAGCAGCTTAAGTGAGCTATCGTGCACATACTAAACAATTCATCCATTTAAAATGAATAATTCGATGGCCTTTTTTAGAAAAATTCACAGAATTATGCAGCTGCCACCACAGTTGTAGGACATTTTCATCATTCCAGAAACAAAACAAAACAAAACAAAACAAAACAAAACAAGACACCCTGTACTCATTGCAAGCACTGCCCATTCCTCCAGGGAACCGCTAATCTGTCTGTGTAGATTTGGCTTTTCTGGACGTTTGCAGATGTTACAGAGCTCAGCATGGGGACGGAAGACCCCTCTCCTTGCCTGCCAGAGGTTTGGCCCTGAGTCTAGGAGTGCACTGGCAGGGGCCAGACGAGGTGGAGAAAGTGCGTCTGTGTGCTTCATTCTATGCACCAGTGTTGCAGGAGAGCGAGTATCTGGGAACCGGCAGATGCCGAGCTTGCACGCTTTCTTCCCAGGGCAGCAGTGTGGGTTCAGGCAGTTTCAGAGGAAGACTAAATGAATTTAGGGGAGACGAGAGAGCCCGAAGAGCAGACAGTCGCCTGGCACGAATCTTCTTGGCTCTGCGAGTGGTGTGACTGCAGTCTTCCTTTGTGCCATATACATCCCCCTCCTCCCGTCTCCTTGCTGATATGTGGGGAAGGGGCTCACGGTGCATGACTGTGGTGGGAAGGATCTGGCTGTGAGTAGAGAAGGAGGCTAGAGAAAGCCCTCCTCTGCATTTATAGCTCCCAGTGCTCTCAGTTTGAAGTCCAGGGCCACATTTTGGGGTGTGTTCTGAGCCCCAACAATAGCCGCTCACAAAGCTCAGAGAAACACTTTACTTACGTTTACCAGTTTATTAGTAAAGGGTGGATCGCAAAGTTGCAGAGAGCTGCCCCAGCACCCCTTGCATTCAGCAGTGAGGAAGCTCTCCAAACCCAGTCCTCGTGTTTTTTTTTTTTTTTTTTTTTTTTTTGGTGCTGGGAATTGAACTCAGGGCCTTGTGCTTGCAAGGCAAGCACTCTAACCACTGAGCTAAATCCCCAGCCCCTAGTCCTCGTGTTTTTTATGGAGGCTTCATTACATGGTTGTGACTGATTCCATCATTGGCCGTCGGCGATAGATTTAGCCTTCAGGCTCTCTCTTCCCCAGAGGCTGGGGCTGAAGGTTCCACCCTCCTCATCATGCCTTGGTCTTTCAGTGAGCAGCCCCATCCTGAAGCTCCCCGGGGTTCCTGCCACTAGGATTTTTAGTAGTCTACAAAAGACACTCTGGGGAGATCGCGAGGGCTTTAGGAGCTGGATACCAGGTAACAGGACAAAGACCAGATATGTATTTCACAGTATCACGGAAGGACATTGATACTTTTCCACATTTTATGTTTGTTCCTAGAACGTGATGCTGCTTGATTTTAAGTTCTAGGTAGTGTGTGCATGTAGCTATCCATGTGTATATACGTGTGTAAACCTGTCTGTATAGATACGTTTAACCACTCACACTAATGAGTCCACTTTCCTGGAAGAATTTTTTTCTCACTCTGGGGTTGTCCCCCTTCCCCAGCACTGGGGCTTGAACCCAGTGCCTCAGGCAAGCTAGGCAAGGGCTTGACTCCATCCCCAGACTTTTTCTTTTCTGTTTTTTGTGGTAGTATCAGGAATTGAGCCCAGGGCCTTCTCATTGAGCTACATCACCAGCTCTTTTTGTTATTATTTAAATTTTTTCTTTTTTTGGTGCTGGGCATTGAACTCAGGGCCTTGTGCTTACAAGGCAAGCACTCTAACCACTGAGCTAAATCCCCAGCCCCCCTTTTTCTATTTTTGAGACAAAGTCTTGCTTGTTAAGTTGCCAAGGTTGGGCTCAAGCTTGGAATCCCCCTGTCTCAGCCTCCCAAACTGCTGGAATTGTAGAAGTGTGCCACCACATCCAGCATGACTGACTTTATTTTTTATCTTATCTCCTTTTTTGCTAAGTAAGTTTTGGCCATTTTCCATATCTGTCTATATAGACTTACTGTAATGCTTTGTTGCTCTATAATCTTTTGTCTTTGGTCATATGATAATTGATTTAACCAGTCAACTGTTGCTACTCCTGGACTCTCAGAGAAAAGGATCTGGATTTGCTCCAGGCAGTCACATAGATGGAACGAATCGTCACACGGCACACCTAGGTTTGGATGACTGGAAACTACTGCCTGGGACTCTGGCCCCCAGGCCAAGGTCCAGCTTGTCCACTGGCTGACGTGGCAGTAGGAACAGGTTGTAGGAAAGAGACAGAGAACCCAGATTGTTTTTCTTTGTTGACAGACTGCCTCCCTGCCACCCCACATAGAACCCATGGGGGTCACTGAGCTGTATTTCCAGCCGTATTTATTTATTTGTTTATTTGCAGTACTGAAGATTGAACCCAGTGCCTTTGCACTGAGCTATATCACCAGCCCTATTTTTAGTTTTTATTTTATTTTATTATTTTTTATTTATTTATTTTTTTTTTTGTGGTGCCAGGGATCAAACTCAGGGCCTTGGGCTTGTTAGGCAAGCACTCTGACCACTAAGCTAAATCCTCAGCCCCTTTAGTTTTTATTTTAAGATGCGGTCTTTCTAAGTCACTGAATTGCCCAGGCTGAGCTCAAATTTGGGATCCTCCTGCCTCAGCCTCCCAAGTAGCTGGGATTACAGCTCCTGGCTCTGTTGTGTCTCTCTCTGTGGGGGGGGTGTGTGTGTGTGTGTGTGTGTGTGATTTTTTGTGGTACTGGGGACTGAACTCAGGGCCCTCACACTGAGCAACATCCTTAGCCTTTTTTTTTTCTTTCCTGACATGGAGTCTCACTAAGCTGGTAAATTGCCTAGGGTGGGCCCAAACTTTGGATTCTCCTGCCTCAGCCTCTTAGAATGCTGGGATTACAGGCCTATGCCATCACACCATCACACCCAGCTTCTGCTCTTTCTCTTCCAAAACAGAAATAAAATTATTTCCTAGGAATTGTTCTCAAAGCGTCTGCAGCATAGCTGTGAGTTGTTTGAAGCACATCTGCGTTCCGTGAAGTGCAGTTCAAGGGATGCTGCTTTAGACACGGAAGCTGTAGGAGCTGCCAGAATCTGGGCCTCATCTGAACATAAATTGGAAGTTACTTCTAAAAATAGTCTCCATGTTAGTCTGTCTTGGGACTAACCTCCTTTTCACAGGAGCCACTTGTAAAAAATAATTACAAAATTGTCTTTTTGGGTTAACATGATTCTGGTTATGTAGCTTTTGCTCCTGTCTCCTCCAGTAAGTTGGGCGAAGCTGGTGCTGGCTGGAGGTCTTTTATTTTGCAGAAACAGGAAGTTAAAAAGTAGGTAATGTAAAGCTTTTCCTGGAGCAGGAAGGATTCTGGCGAAGCAGCGCTGCCTGTGCTTTCCTGACGTCCGCGGGTTGCCCGTGGGGCAGAGCTGGGCACTGTGGGGCACGGACCCTGGATATCTGTATCCCCAAGCAGCCCCTCAGCTTTGTCCTGAGCTTTGTCCCTGTCAGGCTTTCCATACTTAACCCTGCCTCTCGACTTTTTCACTCACTTGTCCTTCTTTCAGAGCCTGGACTATGATCGCTGCATCAACGACCCTTACCTGGAGGTGTTGGAGACCATGGATAACAAGGTGAGTCCACGGTTCTTGATCTCTCAGGACCACACAGCTCTGCAGACGGCTTCTCTTCTAAATGGTCTGGTAAATGTCCTTGTCCCCTGGGTCTTTTAACTCTTCCAAGAGGCATTGGCACGTAATTCCCTGGACCTTCCTCCTGGCAGCCAGAGACCCACAGTGCGCCCGCCACCTGGCCCAACCCCTTAGCCCTCATCATTCCCGTATCAGGAAGCGCCTGAGCTGCAAGCCTCCTCCTGCCAGCACGGCCCTGTAATAATGGGAATCGTTCTTTTCCGTGAACAGAGAGGGCGAAGGTACGAGGTGGTGAAGTGGATGGTGGTGTTTGCCATTGGAGTCTGCACGGGGCTGGTGAGCAGCGGGATGTGGGGGGTGGGGTGCCACAAGGGAAAGCCCTGGCCTGGCAGATGCTCTTCGTCCTTTGTCACCCCCACATTTATAACATTGAAACAACTGTCATTATAATTAAGATTGCAGCTGGGGATTTGGCCCAGTGGTTAGAGTGCTTGCCTTGCAAGCACAAGGCCCTGAGTTCGATTCCCAGCACGAAAAAAGAAAAAAAAAGATATAATTAATATTGCCTATTGTTTTCTCTTTTTTTCTTTCCTTTTTTTTGTTTTTGCAGTACTGGGGGTTGAATCTGGGACCTTCTCCCTACGCTATGTCCCCAGGCCTTTTAAAATTTATTTTGGGATAGGTTCTCACTGAGTTGGTACATTGCCTGGGCTGGGCTTGAACTTGTGATCCTCCTACCTCAGCCTCTCAGAGTGCTGACATTACAGGCATGTGCCACCACACCAGCTTCCTTTTTCTTTTTCTGATTAATAACCCTAGCTCAGTTTTTCACACTTTTCTTGCTTTTGCTTTGTGAAATGAAACTGAAACCACAGAACTCTGGGTTCTTTAAGCACTTAGAAATTTGGCCAGATAGATACCTGTTTTATGATATGATTATGGGTGGTAACCCATAATCTCCTCAGCAAACTAGTCAGTGCACCTGCAGAGACAACACAGCAGGTAGTGTGCACTGTGGACGGCAAGCTCACTCTGTCTTGTGCTACTCCCTGCTCCGTGCCAATCTTGTCTGCAAAGTGGAGCCGGCTGTCGTGGGTAGAGATTATGCCTGAATGAACAAGGTGACTGGGCTCTCTGCAGGTTCACAGTGGCTCGTGATGGGGGAAGGTTAGAAACACTGTCCAGGGTTGTGGTAGCAAAACGTCTGTGGCCACAGCTGCTGGCTCAGCATGGTTAAATTTGAAGAAGAGAAGCTGGAAAGCCCAGCAGCCAGCCAGGCGTGGTAGCGCACACCTCTAATCCCAGCACTTGGGAGGCTGAGACAAGAGGATCCCACAAGTTCAAGGCAAGCCTGGGCTACATAGTGAGACCATGTCTCAGAAAACCAAAAGGGAAATGAAAAACCAGCAGCCAGCCAGAAGATACAGTCAGATCTGATTTTCCATCAGCACGGTGTTGGAAAGGGGAACACAAACAGCAACAGCCTGTTTTTATCACCTTCCTCTAGAGTCAGTCACAGCCTCGTACTTAATGCTTCATCACATACCTGTGAAGTGTAAGCACATATTTACGATAATACCACCCAACAGCCATCGCAGTTTCTATTTTCTTGGCACTTGTCAGGTATTTAGCATAGTAAATTGACACAGAACATCTAATAGGGAAGACTAAGGGCCTTCAGTTTTACTATCTATGTTTACCATTAAACTGTCCACTTCTTGGCCATGTAACTGTTAGTCTTGTTGCTACTGTCCATCAAACTCCTTTGAACTTCCAGTTACCAACAGTAGCAACGTTTCCTCCTTCATAATGCAGGTCTGGCTACTTCTCCTTGGATCTGTCACCAGTCCTGGCCAGCAGTATTGAGCATCCAGGCATTGGCTGGTGGGAAGCCAGAGTTGAAGGAAACCTTTGATTCTGACTCCATAAAATTAGGCTTTCTAGTTCTCCCTTAAGCACTTATGTGAGTGAAACAGTGCAGAAGAGTGGTGAGGTTCCCCACACAATTCCATATGGGTGGTTTTTAAACATGTGATGGTGTCTTCCTTGGTCTCCCATAGTTTTCTGTATCCTTTCCCCTTTTTGTTTTACTTTGCTTCGCTCTACTTAGCTGTACCCTTCCTGTATTCCTCAGAGGGACAGCAAGGCCAGGCCGGGGTAGGGATCTTCTCAGAAGCCAGGACTGGCAGGCTGAGATTTATCCACAAGTTGCTGGTTGGTAACCCGAGCAGCCGCCATCAGTGCGTGGAGGAGGGCGATGCTTCGGAGAGGGGCCCATCTCTGCCCCTGGGGACGAGACTGTGTGACGTGTCTCTTGCTCTCCACAGGTGGGACTCTTTGTGGACTTCTTTGTGCGACTCTTCACCCAACTCAAGTTTGGAGTAGTTCAAACATGTATCCTTTTCGTGGCTCCATGGCACGTGGACTTCTGGGCTCTCTGATGTTCTTTCTTGTCCAGATAATGGGTTTAACACTGAACATGATATTAGCCATTGAGCTTGAGGGTTATCATCAAAGATCACAAAAGGAGACTTCAGTGGGAGGACTCATGTTTGTGGCTGGTGAGGCGCAGTGTCACAGAGAGGCCTCTTCTCCTAGGCTACACATTCAGTTTTCTTTTTTTTTTTTTTCCACATTCAGTTTTCTAATCAAAAACCCCCAATAGGATTTATTATGGAGATCAAAAAAATCCTCTAAGTTTGTATAGAGGGGCAGAGGGCCAAAGGAGAGAGTTTTGAACAAGAAACAAATGACTCTGCCTTCCTAGGTGTCAAGACTTGCTTTTTTTTTTGGAGATAGGGTCTCACTATGTAGTGTTCAGGCTGACCTTGAACTCTCTATGCAGCCCAGGTTGGCCTTGAACTCACTGGGATCCTCCTGCCTCAGCCTCCCCAGTGTTGAGATTACAGTTGTGCACTACCACGCCCTGTAAGATGTAGTAATTGAAACAGTGTTACATTGGTACAGGAATTAAACCAGTGTAAAGATAATAGAGAACTAGAAACTTATTGTGCATAGAGAAATTTGATGGACGACAGTGTTAGCAATCATCAAGGAAGAGATAGATTATTTAATAAAAGATGCTGGGACGTTGATCATCCATCTGTGGAAATAGACTCTTATTCATAGTATGAATAAGCTAAATTCAAGATGGATTGACTCTATAAGCAAAACAAAGTTTTAAGAGTCTAGATGGTATCAAAAGTAGGGAATAGTTTCTTAAAACCCTAGAAGGGGGCTGGGGATTTAGCTCAGTGGTAGAGTGCTTGCCTAGCAAGCCCAAGGCCCTGAGTTTGATCCCCAGCACCAAAAAAACAACAAAAAACAAAACCCAGAAGGTACAAGCTGTAAAGGGAAAAGATCAATAAACTTGATCACATCAAAGTAAATATTCCATTTATAAAGAAAAATTTTAAACCCAAACAACAATAAAACACTGTAAATAAAGCGAAAAACAAGTCCTCAATTAGTCTCCAAAATACAGAAAGAATGCCAAAATGTAGAAAGAAAAACCTGCGATGGTCTGGTTAGACGAATGGGAAAGAATGAACAGGTTCTCAGGAGAAGAACCGAAGGCCAGTAACCTACAGGAAGAAATCAGAAGGTGCTGCTTCCTGCGCCTCCCAAGCCCCCCTTCAGACAGGGACATTCGCAGTGTCCAGAGGTGTCTGTCGCACCTTTGTAACGGACAGCAGGCAGTTGGGCTCACCATCGGGGAGTGTTACGGGCCACTCAGGTTTGCTGACAAAATCAAGAGGCCATTTTTTCCATTTATTCTGGTAAAAGGGAAATGTGGTTTATTCAAAGCCAGTTCCGAGGAGAGGGAGGCCCAGGTTGCCTCAAGTCACCAGCTCCTGGTGTCCAGCTGTGTTGGGGTCTTACTGCAAGGAACTGTGATCCAGGGAGGAGTGAAGGCAGTGCAGCAGCAGACCTGTGCAGGCACTTCCGTCCCTCCTTGCCCGAGGGAGTGGAGCTGGGCCTGACCTTCTGATGCTGCTGTCTACCATTCTCTTGCTCCCTCCGGGCTGCAGAGAGGCCTACACCTGAGGAAGTTTGGAAGCCGCTTGTCTCTGAAGGAAAAAAATCTAACTTTTAAAGTTCCATTTTGCAGTACTGGTTACAGGAGAAAGGAAAAATTATGGTACTGCAGACATGCACTATCGTACTACACAGAAGATGCATGAACCAGAGCTGTCTACATTAGTGTGGCTAATCCTCAAACACTTAAATGTTGAGACAGAAAAGCAGGAAGTCGTGGAACATACATAAAGTACAGTATGAACAGTGCGCAGATAAGAAAATATGCAGGGAATTCAGCCTAGTGGTTTCTCCCAGAGGAAGGAGGAGAGAAAAGATATTTTTATTTTTATTCTTGCTTTGTTTTTGAAGTGGAGTCTTGCTGCATTGCCCAGCTGACCTTGAACTCACGGTCCTTCTGCCCCAGTGTCCCCTCCCATGTAGCTAGGATTACAGGTATGTGTCACTGCACCTGACTTTGGTTTCTTTTTTAAATAGTATCTAATGTCTTATTTTTAAGATATCCAGGATGTATGCGGCATAACATTGGGGTTTTTTAAAGTAGGGGTTGTGAGTATATGTGACTGTTGGTAGTATTTGAGGTATTCATGTTTTTACTTTTTTGTTGTTGTTGTTTTGTTTTGGTTTTTTTTGGAGACAGGGTCTCAGTGTGTAGTTCTGTCTGGCCTTGAACTCACTGTGTAGTCCAGGCTGGCCTTGAGCTCACAGCAATCCTCCTGCCTCAGCCTCCTGAGTGCTGGGATTACAAGCATACGCCAGCACACCTGGCAGGTAGTCCGTATTTTTTAAGTGGTTCCTGATGTAGGTGTTATCTCAGGCAGCTTTAAAACTCTTTACCCATAGAGAACAGGAAAATGTGTGCTAGGCAGCCGCTGTGACTTAGAGAGCGGCAGCCGCCCCATTTCCAGTGCTAATAGGGACTCTGTGTGCCTGGGAAGAGCTTTTCCTTAACAGAGGTCCTGTAGCGGTGGAGGAGTGTAGCCAGAAGGGCTGCCTCGCCCTGTCCCTCCTTGAACTCTTGGGTTTTAACCTGACCTTTGTCTTCTTGGCCAGCCTTCTCGTCCTAATTGAGGTAAAGAGGTTTGGAAATTGCCCATTTATGTGTGAGGTTTTGGGCTTTCGCTATTCATTTCTCCATCTCCAATTCCAGGATATGTGGAAACCTCTAGATGGAGCCAAAGGGCCCTCTTGCTCACTTAGAGGGGTTTTTGGAAGAAGGGTTCTAGCCTACATTGAGGTCAAAGAGGGAGACTCTAGGTTAGGATGGGGTTCTCTCACTTGGCAGCACACTGAATCACCTGGAGGACTTTGCAGACCCGTAGATAGCACCTCTAGATGCGGGCACCACACTGTCAATTGACAGGTTCCCACGAAAGGCAGACTGGTAGGGACCTTGTCAGAAGTGCAAATGATGCTGCGCCCCCAGGGCCCACAGGAGTCAGGGTAGTTGACCCTGTTAATGCTGATGAAGACTGTGAGTTCTCCCTGCCCAGCTAGTTGAGGCTAAACTGAAGGACCAGTTTGAATTTTTGGGTTTCTCTCCTGTCCCCATCAGCCCGTGGCAGCAGGTTCTGGGATCCCCGAGATCAAATGCTATCTGAATGGCGTGAAGGTGCCAGGAATTGTCCGGCTACGGACCCTGCTCTGCAAAGTCTTCGGAGTGCTGTTCGGTGTGGCAGGTGGTAAGGAGGGTCTTTCAGCTCTTACCCTTCAGGTGCTCAAGGGGCACACTGACCGGAAGCATCCTCCGTGTAACTTCAGTTCGTTCTGCCGGGCCCGCCCCAAGTAGTGTCTGCTCTTTGTGTCCATAAATTTTTTTTTTTTTTCTTTTGAGACAGAGTCCGTATAGTTCAGGCTGACTTTGATCCTCCTCCATCAGCCCCCTGAGTGCTAGAATTACAGGCATGCACCACCATGTCTGGGTGTCCATAGGTTTCTAAATACAGACACTGTTAGTATGGTGCCATTCAGAGATGGCAACAAATACACCATTGTTTTGAAGTATGCACATCTGGTTGGTTTATAGAGTTGCTTTTAGCAAAGTCAGCAAGCTCTTTGTGTAAACAGCCAGATAGCAAATCTTTTAGGCTGTAAGGGCCAAGAAGCAGAATCAAGGATGTGGTGTAGGTACTTGGGTAACCATTTAGAGTGTACCCACTTAATGTGAAAGCCATTCTTAGCTCTAGGACTGCGCAGTGACAGGCAGGGAGTGGATCTGGGCTCTGATGTGTGGATCTCATAGCAGGACTTTAACTGGAGATGGTTTGATGGAGATGGAATTAGGCTCCACCTTCCCCTTAGCACCGTGCTTGTCTGGGGGTGGAAAGAAGGGTTTGCAGCAAAGGTCTGCTGAGCCAGAGGCCTCTGTGCTGACCACTGTCTCCTCTTTCTCACCGCCCCAGGCCTCTTCGTCGGGAAGGAGGGCCCCATGATCCACAGTGGGGCCGTGGTAGGAGCCGGCCTTCCTCAGGTAAGGGCTGCTGGGCCCAGGGACGTGTCTGCGTGTGGACTTGCGTTCCGGAGTCTCTAATGTGACTTTGGAACCTGATGCCATTTGGCTTCAGAAAACCTCGTGGTCTGACTCTCAGCAGAGCACGTAACCCAGACCTTAGAGTTTTAAGGGTACCTTGCTGAGTCCTAGGAGCAGAAATAGAACATGGAGGAAAAATGTGGCACAGGCAAATGAAAGTCACCCGGTGCTCCGCAGCTATTGCCACATGCCTCCGCCAAATGCCGGGGGGCTGGGAGCACCAGCTGGGATGGTCTTAGGCCCAGCTCCATGCCGTTTCCACTTGGCCTGGTACAGTGACCGAGACGGCTGCCCGCATGTGGGGTTCTACAGGGGGATTCCACCTCCCGTCATCTCTAGAGCTACCTTAGGTGTTTGGTCGTTGTCACCTCCACTCTTGGGCTGGGGCTCATGGGTGCAGGAAGCTCCCTTTCTCAGGGGCTTTTTCAGACTCCTGGCTGCGTCTGAGGAGTCCCCGTTCCTTGGGAACCACTGCATGGCGCTGTTTCCCTCCCTCCCGTGCAGGGCAGTTGCTGTGAGTGCACGTTCTGGGGCGAAGGAGCAAAGGTTCCTTCTTCCAGGGCAGCTTTTCATCTCTCACTGCTGCTGCCTCGTAGCCAGGTAGCATGGAGGGGCCTTGCGTGAGGCTTTGCAAGCTGACCGCCCCTGAGCAGAGCCGGCCTCGCCTCATGCAGCAGCTCTCAGCTCCTCTCCGTCCTTGCTCAGCTCTTACCCTTTTTCTTTCTCCCTCGTTGACTGTACACAAAATACAATTTTCAGAAGGCCAGAAATCTGGGAGCACAAAGAATAAGCTCCTCCCAAAGGAGGCGACTTCCTTTTTTTCCAGGCGGCAGCTCCGAGCACTTCCTTCCTGCAGCACGCCTGCCGCAGTGTGCCAGGCAGCAGCGCCTCCCCCGGTGCCGTGGGTTCCTCAGCTTCAGTCCTTGTGGGCGCCTCTCTGACTTTGTTTTCTCTTGTTTTAGTTTCAGAGCATCTCTTTACGGAAGATTCAGTTTAACTTCCCCTACTTCCGAAGTGACAGGTATGGAAACCTTAGGAATCAGTTCTTAGGAAAATACACAACGATGCTGGACATGCTGGCCCGCACTGGTCATGCCAGCACTCTGGGAGGCTGAAGCAGGAGGACCACAAGTTTGAGCCCAGCCTGGGGAACTTAGAGATTTAGCAACCCTCTGTCTCAAAAGGCAAAAAAAGGACTGGGATGTAGCTCGGCATGAAGGCCCTTGGTTCAACCTCCATTACTGTAAGGGAGAAGAAGTTAATGTACTACCAGTCGGACCTGGTACTTGCTCTAGCCTGGCTCTTAGTTGCCCTAGCTCAGCAGCCAGTGTGCAAAATCTGAGTGTCAGAAGTGGGGTGCAGGGGGCTTTGCATTCTTCTTCTGAAAAGAAGCAAAAGGACCAAGCTGGGTCATGTTTTGTCATGCCATAAGGCCTAGAAGCGTCTTCAGTTAATGAAGTCCAAGACTGAAAAACCCAACCAACACCATGGGCAAGTATGTAATCAAGAAGGTGTTTGTAGTCCCAGGTGATATACTTGCTTAGTCTCTCGGCGCCAGAAGCTGCCCTTCCCGGGGGGACTCTCAGCCCTATGACTTGTGGGTTACTGACTCGTTCAGCACTGTGGGCCCCTTCTCAGCATCGTATCCCCACAAGTCATTGCTCACCAGCTGGTCCGTGTGAAGCCAGCAAGCACTTACACAGTCTCACTGGTGCCAGGGTACTGCGAGAGAGCGCTGGCAGGGTGGGGGCCCAGGAGGGCCTGCAGGAACACTTCTGTCTGCCCCTGGGCTGAGGACCGAGACCACGCTCAGAGTGACAGGAGCACAGCTCCCCAGGCAGGGGGAGGCATTGCACCTGGGCGGCCTTAGTCAGGTTTTCATTACTGGGACAAGTACCTGAGAGAAGTCAGTTTAAAAAGAAAAGCTGATTTTGGCTCACAGTTGTTAGGGTCTCAGTCCTAATGGGAAAAAATGTGCACGAGAAGGAAATGAGAAGGAAGGCCCATCTCTTTCTGTCTTCTCTCCTCAGGGACAAGCGAGACTTCGTGTCTGCAGGGGCGGCCGCTGGGGTTGCTGCAGCATTTGGGGCTCCGATTGGGGGAACCTTGTTCAGCCTGGAGGAGGGCTCGTCGTTCTGGAACCAGGGGCTCACGTGGAAGGTGGTGAGGAAACGTCATTGGAAGCCGTCTCCTGGGCCTAACCACACCCCCAAAATTAGACCAGACATTGGTCTATCCCCCACTGTTTTGTTTTGGTTTGTTTTTGGTGCTGGAGATCAAACTCATGGCCTTGTGCTTGCAAGGCAAGCACTTAACCACCGATCTAAATCCCCAGCCTCACCACCGTTTTGGTAAGACTGGAAGGTCTACTTGGTGGGAACTTCTTTGCCATAGCAGCCATAGTCTCCAAACTATAGCCTTTTCTGCTTTTTATTTCAATACCCCCCAACCCCTAAAGATTAGACCCCACACCAAGCTCTCATGAGCCATCCAGTGGAAAAGTGTGAAGCTGGCTGTCACCTAAGACAGGAGTGACGCGTGCTCTCCGTGCAGCCTCCCATCCTGCTGCCACAGGGTCTGTGTGGAGGCAGTCTCCATAAACAGGCTCTCATGAAGGAGCCCGAGGTGCAGCTGCTCACAGCTATCGCCCCTCCCTGTGTCCCGGCCAGATTTCGCAGGTCTCGGGAGAGCAGCGGGTTTTAGGAGAAACTGTTAAGGACGTGGTGGAACGTGTCACTGCTGAGTGGTTTTTTTTTTTGTCACTTGTCCCCTAGCTCTTCTGTTCCATGTCTGCCACCTTCACCCTCAACTTCTTCCGTTCTGGAATTCAGTTTGGAAGTTGGGGCTCCTTCCAGCTCCCCGGCTTGTTGAACTTTGGCGAGTTTAAGGTATGCACTCTCCTTCCCCCCATGGTGTCACCCTGGGCCATGAAGCTGGCTCGTTGGTGAAGCACAGCTGCGGGGTGCGCAGCCGCGGAGTCCTGTTTGCCACACCGCAGCAGGAGTCTTTGGAAGGGGAGGCGGCCCCAGTTCCTGTTCCTGTCTGCTCCTCTTCTGTTCCTTCCTGTGCTTATGGCGCTCTGGTTTCTCTCTCTCTCCCTGCTCCCTTCTCTCAGTGCTCTGACTCTGATAAAAAATGTCATCTCTGGACTGCTGTGGATTTGGGTTTCTTCGTCGTGATGGGGGTCATTGGGGGCCTCCTAGGAGCCACATTCAACTGTCTGAACAAGAGGCTTGCAAAGTACCGTATGCGAAACGTGCACCCGAAACCTAAGCTTGTCAGGTATCTGTGCAGTTACTGCCCCAGCCTGCTGTGGCTCCCTCAGCGAGGTGTGGCCAGGCCCTCTCTCCCACACAAGCAGACCCTGCTGCCCACACCAGCTGTGATGTCTGGTCTAAGGCTGAGAACAGGGTCTTGAGTCTGCCCTGCTCATCAGACAGGCCGAAAGGCTGAGTTGAGCTGAACTGACTCCCGAGTGGCTGGTGACTGGCACCATCCGGTGACCTGCTGGGAGGGCCGGCACAGCCCTGCTGACAGGCTGGCTGTTGCAGGTCACTTCTGCCCCCGGACTTACCGTGAAAGCCTGGTCGTTCCTCAGAGAGAGACAGTGTGGACGCAGCAGCCCACCTGATTGACACAAAGTTAAATATCCCACACACACACACACTTACACACAAGCTGCAGGATCACGGCAGAGCTGCTGATGCTGCACATGTGTGTTGACTGACCGGGGCCGCAGCAAGTTCCCTTTGCAGAAAGCAGGGTTGGGGGTTGGCAGGGTGTGTTTTGAGTTCTTGAGACCTGGCATCTGTTGATCGCGTTGTGACAGCTGTGCTCTGTTTCCTAGAGTCCTGGAGAGCCTCTTGGTGTCCCTGGTAACCACCGTGGTGGTGTTTGTGGCCTCGATGGTACTAGGAGAATGCCGACAGATGTCCTCTTCGAGTCAAATCGGTAATGGCTCGTTCCAGCTCCAGGTAACCCCAGTGCCTCTGCTGCCTTTATCCTACACCCAGAGCTGCTCAGTGTGTGGGGTGACCTACAGCAGGTCGCTGAGATATACAGGAAGGTGTACTCATGCTTCATGGGGGAGATGTGCCCCAGGCGCCCTCCGTCCTGGGCCCCTCTGAGACTGCCCTGACCCTTGAGAGAAGGCTTCTCTGGTGAACAGAGCCGCCCTGGGGTCCTGCCTTGGGTGAGGCTGACGCGCATTGTCCCTGAACTCTGTCTTCTTGTTGCTCCGAGCAGCCACCTGGATCGATCAGCCCTGCTGGGTCCCTTGTCTTGGAGGGTTGCCTCTGAGGGTCTGAGGTGGAGTCCACGAAGGCCTGGAGTGTATCAGCTTGGGGTCAGCAAACCATTTGCAGCCCCAAGCTGAGTGTGTTTGACCCTTTGAGATGATTGGAAAAAGTGCCACAGGGGTTGCGTGTGGCTGGTAGAGTCTGAAATGTTTACTGTCAGGCTCTCAGTGGAAGAAGTTCACTGATCTTGATTACCAGTTCTTCCCAAGGCTGCCTCATGGCCAGACAGTATTTTTGAACTATGTTCTGTTATAGAACAGTGATACATATGGTTCAGATACAAACAAAAAACCTTCTGAGGTCAAATAGGTTAGTCAGAATTAGAGTTTTTTCTTTTTGGTTGTCCTGAGGAATGAGCCCAGGGCATCACACACGCTAGACAACTTCTCCGCTACTGAGTTCCACCCCTGCCCCTTTTTCAGACTTTGAGACAAGGTCGCTTGAATTGCCCAGGCTGACCTCAAACTTGTGATCCTCCCGCCTCAGCCTTCCAAGTAGCTGGGATCGTAGTCATTTGTCACCACGCCCATCTTGAAACATATTTCTTTAGTACAGGACTTTCTGGGAACTGAAATGTCCCTGTGAGGGTTAGGATTGTTTGGCACTTTTTCTTCATGCCACATATTCCACGGGCGCCTCACAGACATCTCACTGAATCCTTCCCACCATGTGCAAGGGAGTAATATCGTCCCCGGAGGCAGTTGAGGTCTCCATCAAGATCCCTTGGCCAGCATGTACAGCACAAGGGCAGGGCTGTGACAGATGCCCCCTGTGTGCCCCCTGTGACAGATGAGGACACCGAAGCATCCCACAGTGAAATACCTTCCCGAGGTCACCAGCCAGTGACGAGTCCACTGAAAGCCATCTGATTTTGGAGTCCACTCTGCTTTGGCACACATGCTGGGTTCCTGGAAGTGCCCTCATGCTTCCCCAAGCTCCTAATCAGGACTTTCTCCACTGGGGTCCTGCAGACAGGCTGGGGAGAGCCTGCATTTACCACTGTCCCCTCATGTGCCCCTGGGGCCCTGCGCCCATGTCGCCTTCATCGGGCCCTGCCACCAGGCGGCGCTCTCCCAGACCAAGTCTCATCACCGTTTGGGTTCTGTCAGGGTGGTTTGGGCTCAGACTCGGGGGACCGGGAGCCAGAGCACACTACCTGCTGTCAGCCTTCCTGCCAAGATGGGTTTCGTTTGGAGAAAATCCAGAGCAAAGGCTTTTTTCATTTGGGGCTCTGGGTCAAGCAGTGGCCTGGACATTCCTCCCTGGACGTCTGTCTGTTGCCTACCTCATCTTCCTGCCGTCCTTGTGCTTTGGGCCAGGCTGCTAGCAGTGTCACTTACAAAATCAGCACTGAGAGGCAACAGAGCCCCCACAATGAACCAGGGATCGGTGACATTTTCGTTGTAAGGGTGGATGAACAAAGGCCTTTTCTCGATTCTTCACTCCGCATCCAATATGCAGAGAATTCAGCATCCGTCAGCTGCTCATGGGATTGACTCTGCAGGCCACGGTGTCTGCCAGGCTTCTTGTCCTCACTGGAGTCGCTCCCTGGAGACGCAGGCACACCCCCCGTCAGATGCCCTTTACTGATTTTGATTCCTGCTTCTTAGGTTACATCAGAAAATGTGAATTCCAGTATCAAGACTTTCTTTTGTCCCAATGACACCTACAACGACATGGCCACGCTCCTCTTCAATCCCCAAGAGTCTGCCATCCTCCAGCTTTTCCACCAGGATGGTGAGCGTGTGCTGTGCTGCCAGCCGGGACAGCAGGGCTCTGCCTGCGGTGTGGGAAGGAGAGCGGGGTGGGGCGTGGAGGGACCCGGTATGGGCTGAGCTGGTCGGCAGAGACTCAGCAGCCTCTGGGACTCAGGTCAGCTCTTGCTTTGCAGGAACTTTCAGCCCCATCACCTTGGCCTTGTTTTTCATCCTCTATTTCCTGCTTGCATGTTGGACTTACGGCATTTCAGTTCCAAGTGGCCTTTTTGTACCTTCACTGCTGTGTGGAGCTGCTTTTGGACGTTTAGTTGCCAATGTCCTAAAAAGGTACAACACACGTGTGTGTGTGTGTGTGCGTGCGCGTGCAAGTACACGTGCCTATTCATGTGTATATGTGCGCATGCGCAGCGTTCAAGCTGTTGGTTCACCCCCTGCACACCCTGCCGGTCAACTCACCAAGATATTTCTAAGCCACCTTCTTGGTTTATTCCTTTACCAGCTACATTGGACTGGGCCACATCTATTCGGGGACTTTTGCGCTGATCGGTGCTGCAGCTTTCTTGGGTGGGGTCGTCCGCATGACCATCAGTCTCACGGTCATCCTGATTGAGTCCACCAACGAGATCACTTACGGGCTCCCCATCATGATCACGCTGATGGTGAGCACTTCCCTGCTGGACCCTCGGGCTAGGGCCCCGTTCACCCCAAAGCTGCCTCTCTGCTCAGGGCTCTGCTCTGTTCCAGGTGGCCAAGTGGACAGGGGACTTTTTCAACAAGGGCATTTATGATATCCACGTGGGCCTTCGAGGTGTGCCGCTTCTAGAATGGGAGACAGAGGTAGAAATGGACAAGTAAGTCCAAGAGTTCTTTCATGCCCTGATGTCAAAATTTCTAGCTTTAGAGTTAGTGGCCCTCATGAGGCTGGACGGTTTCCCTCCCCAGGTTGAGAGCCAGCGACATCATGGAGCCCAACCTGACCTACGTCTACCCGCACACGCGCATCCAGTCTCTGGTCAGCATCCTGCGCACCACGGTCCACCACGCCTTCCCGGTGGTCACTGAGAACCGGGGCAACGAGAAGGAGTTCATGAAGGGCAACCAGCTCATCAGCAACAACATCAAATTCAAGGTAGAGAAAGTGATCAGGAGGGGAGGTGACGAGAGGAGCCCGTGGGTCCTCAGCGCCCATGCTGTCTGCTGCTGCCACATTCTACCAGGGTGGACCTGGGTGGCTTTAAGAAAACCTGTGCTGTTTCCACTGTGTGCCAGAGTGCAGCCGTGACGGCGCTGTGGACCTGACTGGACCGAGGGACAGGCGTGTGTTCTTGCCTTTCCTTGGGGAGCGTGGGGCAGATCGGCTAGGTCAGCCAGTCTCCCATT
>PVJO010003808.1:57226-118019 GCA_004026905.1 Hystrix cristata
TTTTTTTTTTTTTTTTGGGTGCTGGGAATCAAACTCAGGGCCTTGTGCTTGCAAGGCAAGCA
This sequence comes from Hystrix cristata, assembly GCA_004026905.1. Classification (NCBI taxonomy): domain Eukaryota; kingdom Metazoa; phylum Chordata; class Mammalia; order Rodentia; family Hystricidae; genus Hystrix; species Hystrix cristata. The sequence goes on from PVJO010003808.1 coordinate 57,289, forward strand.
CTCTAAACCGCTGAGCTAAATCCCCAGCCCCTGGTCTCTGTTCTTACGTCATTCATGCCAGGAGAGGATTGGGGATTTAGCTCAGTGGTAGAGTGCTTGCCTAGCAAATGCAAGGCCCTGAGTTTGGTCCCCAGCATCAAAAAAAAAAAAAACTAGGGCGAGAGCAAGCCCCGTGCCTCATGGCCCTTAACTTTGGCCACTTTGGGGTATCGCAGTCCCACCAGTTCTGGACATGGGAGGGGTCGTTCCCTGTGGAGGATCAAGGTACTCTTCCCAAAGCAAAGGAGTGGGGTGCTGGGACATCAGAAACCAGTTGGGCTGGGGTGCAGCTCGGGGGTAGAGTACTTGCTCAGCATTCACAAGGCCTCAGGTTCAATTCTCAGTACCACAGAAGAGAAGAGAGGCTGGAAAAACCACAGGGTCCACAGCCAAGTCCTCGGACCCAGACTGGTGCCTGGGACTCTCGAGGCCTTGAGCCAGAGTCTGTGCACTCCTGCATTGGGAGGCGCCGCTGTGGGGCACCCTGCAGAAGCCTGTCACCATCCCCACTCCTCGCCCGCAGAAGTCCAGCATCCTCACCCGGGCCGGCGAGCAGCGCAAGCGGAGTCAGTCTATGAAGTCCTACCCATCGAGTGAGCTGCGCAACATGTGCGATGAGCACGCGGTCCCCGAGGAGCCCGCCGAGAAGGAGGACCTCCTGCAGCAGATGCTGGAGCGCAGGTGCGCTGCAGCGCCGGGGCTGGCGAGGCTCCGGGAGGGCATGCGGGGTGTCCTCGCTTGGCTGTGCTAGGCAGCGTCTGGTTTCTGTGTAACAGATACACCCCCTACCCCAACCTGTACCCTGACCAGTCCCCAAGCGAAGACTGGACCATGGAGGAGCGCTTCCGCCCACTCACCTTCCACGGCCTCGTCCTGCGCTCACAGCTCGTCACCCTGCTCGTGCGCGGCGTCTGCTATTCTGAGAGCCAGTCGGTGAGGCTGGGAGCACACAGCCCTGTGCTGCTGCCAGGGGCACTAGACGGGCGCTTCTCCAGGGCTTCTGTGCCCACTGGCTGCTGTCAGATGCCGCATACAGCTTTCTGTTCCCTCTGCTGCATCTGTGCCACCTCAAGGGACTTGAGACGTGGGGAGCCCAGTTCCCTCCAGTCAGTCTTCCTGCCACCCTGAGGGCCTTTAATCAGCATGTGTATTTTAATTTCTGGTGCAGATGAACGTCTTAAGTGTGTTGGAAGAAGCAGCACCCTTCCTGTCAGCCCCTCTATAGTTCTCTTTTTCATTTGGGTTTTTGGGGTGTTGTTCAAAGTGACCACTGGCCACCTTAGACCATCCCCTCACATACTCTGTCCTTCAGGGGAGACCGAGACAGTGGCTGGTTGAGAGGGACGGGGGTGGGGAGTGGCAGTGTGGCCCGGGTGCCAGGACACTATCTTGGTTGGAATTGCAGAGTGCCAGCCAGCCGCGCCTGTCCTACGCCGAGATGGCCGAGGACTACCCAAGGTACCCTGACATCCATGACCTGGACCTGACGCTGCTCAACCCGAGGATGATCGTGGTGAGGGGCTGGCCCTGCACGCACCTTGCTTGGTCTGCCTTGTCCGGGCTGCAGCTGACCCTTGCTCTGCCTTTACAGGATGTCACCCCATACATGAACCCTTCGCCCTTCATCGTGTCCCCTAATACCCACGTCTCCCAAGTCTTCAACCTGTTCAGAACAATGGGCCTGCGCCACCTGCCCGTGGTGAATGCAGTCGGGGAGGTGAGTCCTGGAGAACCCGGGCTCCTGCCATGGCCCATCCACCCACCTCTGAGAAAGGACCCTCGGCCAGGGTGCCGTGGGGTCTGGTTGCTGAATCTCACAGGGAGACTTCTCAGGCCGCAGCTCTCCCACCCGGGCTCTGAGAACTGCTCTCTGCGCCTCCTTGTTCTGGGCGCGCGGCCAGCAGATGGCGCCAGGGCGTGTTTTCCGCCTCCTAGACTGGCTGAGAGCGTCCCTCACTCCACAGTTTCCCTTCCCCAGGACCCGAGTCTGTGTTCCTCAGTCCCCCTCTGTCACCCGGATTCGGAATATTAAATGTGAGGGCATCGAGCAAGACACTGGAGCATTTTAAAAGATAGAGCACCCAGTAGCAATTGCTGCAGACTTTCCATTACTTCTTTTTAGAACTTCACTTTTCTCTTATTATACAATTACTGTTTTTCATTGAGAAAAATAAGAAAATAGATAGTCAAACAGAACCAAGCCCTCATCCCTGCCCTGCAGAGGTCGCTACATCAGCTTTCCAACATCAGCTTTTTGGTGCTTTGCATCCAGAGAGCTCCTGTGTTCAGCTTTAGTGAAACAGCTCGTTCATACCGAGTTTTTACTCTGTGGGAAACAACTGCCCACAGCAAACCTTCATGCAGAGTGTTGGCTTTCCTTTTTCCCTTGGCCATGCAGGGATGGAGCCAGAGGCCTAGGCAAGGGCCTGCTGTGGAGCCCACCCCCAGCCCCGTAGCGCTGTCCTGAGCCCCCTTTTGGAGTCAACAAATGGCCCTCCAGGAACTGATGCTCCTTTAAAAGGAGGTGTCATCCAGGGGACCCTGGCCCACACAGCATGCTGTGACCCAAGTTTGGTTCTAGTAGATGAAAGTGCGTCCTTGAGATAAAACTGCCAGCTCTTCTGATCAGTTCTGATAGTTTGTGCTGTGGCTTTGGGTGCCTCCGTCAGTGACGGGAACCCCGATAAGGCACAGTGAGAAACGACCCTCGGGGTAGTGCCCCAAGATGGGGACGATAAGCCATGGTGGGGGCATGGGCTCCAAAGCTTCGGGGTCCCTCCCTCTTGCAAACACCTGCGAGCCCCACAGGGCATTGTGGGGAGCAAGAGCAGCACCATGCGCCAAGTCAGCTGTGCTCCGGCGCCCTGGAGCAGTATGTGTCCCCCAAGCTGTAGCTTCTGAGGCCTGGTTACCTCGTCCCTGCCTCACTTGGAAGTAGGGAACCATGAGGTGAGTCTTCCCGATCCTGACCGGCCCAGGCCTTTTCTCGCCAGCGGGTTTATTCCCCAGGTGATGCGGTCTTTTCTCCTTATCCCAGATCGTGGGGATCATCACACGGCACAACCTGACACACGAGTTCCTGCTGGCGAGGCTTCGGCAGCATTACCAGACCCTCTGACGCCCACTCGCCACTCCCAGCTCACGCCACGGCCGCCCCTGGCTGCGCCGTCCAGGGCACGAAGGCTCCCAGTCACCTGCTAGCTCGGAAAGCCTGGAATTGTCGAGCACTTGCTGGTCAGAGGTGCCGGAGATGGTGTTGATCCGTCAGAGTTGGGACTGCTGTGACCTCCTCAGCAAATACCCTGTTCCCTGCTCCCCGTGTTCCCACACCTGGTGTTGGCACAGCCCTGCCCAGCCCTTGAGCGCCAGGCAGAGGCGGCAGGCTAGCCAGCCCCACCACTGCTGCTCTGGTGGGGAGCCCGGCTGCTGCCTTCACCACTCTGGGAGGGGCTCCGGCTAAGGCCAGCTGCAGAATCAAGTTCATCACTAAGTGTAGGAATTGGGCACGGAGAAGATTCCCCGCAGGGAGGCTGCCTTCTCCGACTCTTAACTCCATGTCTGCTCCAGTCCATCCCCAGGGGTGCATTTGCTTCCTGGGAGTGAGTCTGTGTCCGAGTCTCCTCAGCACCCCATCCAGCAGGACACAAAGCGTTACGCTCCCATGAGTAACCTGCGGGAGAGAACACAGTGGGCTCAGACTGCCGTCTCCCCTCGTTTTTAACACCTCTGCCGTCTCCCGGTGTGCACACTGCCGTCTCCCCATCTGTCCTGATCCCTCATCTCCGTGACTCACTGCTCTTCTTCTGTTTGTATTTCCTTCTCCCTGGTGAGACGGCTACAGCTCAGTCCCGGCCTCACCTCCAGAGTTAACCAAAAGCAGGTTTCCTCAACGTGAAATGCTTCCCTGAGCCCTGGGAATGGGGCCATCGTACAGGCTGCCAGGGAGTTCGTGCTGGGCCGGGTCGCTCATAGGGACGTGTTAGAGAAAAGCAGGTGGCTTTTTCAAGAAAGGTGTCTCCCTTCATGGCCATCTCTCTCCTGCCAGCCACCACGCCGTCCTCCCAAAGGCTCCAAGACAGGAACTCCAGCTGGTCTGCTGTGCTGCTGGCGCTGGGTGGGGGAGCCCAGGGGTTTTAGCACTGAACGCAGGACGGCCATCGTGCCCCGGCCCAGCCTGGCCTTGGGCGGTGTCCTTCGTAGGCCACAGTCCCTTCGGAGCCCTTGCTGGGTGAGCCCTGGGTGGTGCAGTGGCACGTCTTCCTTCAGCTTCTGTTGTCCGTTGGCATTGGTCCCGTCGGTCATCCCCCTAGCAGTTGTTCTTGGGGACTCAAGGTGGCATCATTTGCGTGTAGTGTTTTTTAACCCATGGAAATGGCCTGAGGCCTCTGGGGCTAAGCGTGGCTTCTTACAGCCTGAGCTCAGGGTTGGACCTGGCCGGGCCAGGCAGTGTCCCATGCTCAGTGCACTCCAGGGAATCATCCATGCCCATGAGGGTGCGTGAGGGGTCCCCGCGGCCCCCCCGCCTCGCTTATCTTTGACCAAAATCACTCTGATTTCTGCATTTCACAGCTTCTCTGGATGCTCCCAGCTTATGAATTAGGGTGACATTCCCAATAGATCAGGAAGTCATGTCCCTGTTAATGGGTTTGTGTCCAGATAGCTGCTGCTTCATTTTATGGCAACATTCAGAGCTTGACTACATTGTTTTTTCCTTTTATGAAGAAGGAGACCAATTGCTGGCATGGTGGCCCATGCCTGTATCCCAGCTATCTTGGAGGCTGAGGCAGGAGGATGGAGAGCTCAAGGACAGCCTGGGTAACTTAGCAAGCCCTTATCTTAAAAGGGCCGGCGGCGTAGCACAGTGATAGAGCACTTGGCTGGCATGTGCAGGACCTCGGGCTCCAACCCTGGCACTGCAGAAGAAGAAGAAACCAGTTGCATAAGCCAGGCGAGCAGCTTCACTGCCCATGGCAGAAAGATCCCTCTTCCCAGCTCACAGATGGCGGCACAAAAGCCCAGCCTGGACCTGCTTTTTGAGTGGGCGGGGTCGCCGGCGCCTGCCATGTGGCTGTCCGGGTGAACGTTGTTGGAATTTATCCCTCGTGCATATCCTGTTGTGTTTGAGTCACCACCAGTTTAGCCCAGAAATAGACGGTAGAATGCAGATGCCTCCCTCCCCCTGCAGTGACTGGACAGCCACCAAGGAGGACCTGAGCCAGGCCCCCTTCAGGGCACACAGCCTGCCACCCTGTCATCCCATCTGGGCCTGCCCCTTCCAGGAAAGCCCAAAGACAACCCCTCCTCCACTCTCCACCCAGGGCCACGCCTTGCTCCCTGCTTCCTGCCCAGCCCTGCTGCCCCCACCCCAGTGCCATGGCACCTTGAAGAAACACAGATGCATGGGGAGGAGGCGAGTGGGCTGCAGGTGATCTTGTGTGGGGCTGGGAGCCAGGTCCCCGTCCTGCCCGTGGAGACTGCTCTGTGGGGTGACCCGCTTGTGACCTTGTTGAGCCAACAGCAGGCTGGAAGGGACGCTTGCTTGACCCAGCCGTACATGTAACAGTCCTGGTGGAGGATGGCCCTCGATGACAGCTCCAGGACACAATAGTATTGACTGCAGTGCTGCCCTTCAGCTCCTGGACCTCGGTCATTTCCACAGCGCAGCTTCCTCCTTTCTGTTTGCACTGTCTATATGTAATGTTAGCTAATTCCACTGTGTATATAAATTGTATTTTTTTTAATTTGTAAAATTCTATTTTTATTTGAACTTTTGGAACTTGGACATTCTCATGGTAACACGTCAGAATAAAACGTCTGCACCTGTCTCCTTTAGCCTTTGTCTCCGTGGTGCCGCCTTTTGAGGGGTTCTTGTTTTTATTTTACTCCCTTTTCCTAGTGGGTAAGGACCACAGCACTGGAAAGTAGCCTCCTGTCTGCTCTCTCTTCCTGTCACTGCCCTGTGGCCTCCTCCTCCTCCGGCTCCACTCACCTGTGTCGTCACCTGCCTTAACAAGGAGACTTTGGGTTCTGTGGCTCTCACCCACATCACCAGCTCACCACTGTGTTCTGTCTTCCCTCAGGTGAGCACTGGTCCATCTGGGTGACTAATCTTTCCTCTGTCCAAGTCCCCTCTTCTTGCCAGCCCCGGAGGGGAGCCTCCGCTGAATTTCCCGACAGTACTGTTTAGCAGCTTGCCCCCAGTCCAGCCAGAGGAGGGAATCAACACCGGATCTTTAGATGTAGAGCCTCATAGCCAGCTTCTGTCACTGCTTGTCGTTCACTTGTTTTTTGTTTTGCAAGAAATGTCTCTGTTGCCATTCCCGCAGAAACAGCCCGGTCATCTTCTCTACCTGGCCCCATGTTTCCACCAAGCTCCAGGGGCACTTTCTGCCTGTGTGCTGTCATTTCCGCTCAGTGAGAACCCTGCATTATGGCAATAGCGTGGCGGTGTACCCAGCTGCCATTCTGCCCCTCTTCGACTCAGACTGTAGCGGGCAAACCTCAGGGGACAGGTTAGCACAGACACCTCTCCCTGCTTTCATGCTGGTCCTTTAAGTCATTGTCTCCTGGGTTTTTCGGCCTTTCCATATTTTGAAGTTCAAAGAAGGAACATTTGGGTTAGAAATGGTTAGAAGTCTTACCTCACCTTCAGCCCCTGAGTATTGGTCACTTCCGGCACCCTCCGCCCTCTACAAGGGGTACCTCGCTGCTTGGTTTCCTTTTTCTTATGTTTTTGAGCAGCACCAAGGCGGTGTGGGCGGTGGTTGTGGAGCGTTGGCTGTAGGGGAGCGGAAGGGCATTACCCCCAAGAGCTCGCTGTCCAGGGACACGAACATCCACAGCCACCTACACAGCAAGCGGTTGTGTTACCACCGGTGAGGAGACTGATTTTTACTGGGTACGCAGCATCAGGAAAGAAATGGCATTTGCAGTGAGCCTTGAGGAGTAAGTGGAACACCCTCGGAAGGACTCGATAACAGGCACTGCAGGTAGGAAAGAGGGAACAGCAGAAATGAGGGTGCGAGAGGTGGGCACGTAGGTAAAGAGGGTGTCGGAGGACCTGGCTGGGAAGTGGGCTAGCGAGGGGGTCAGCGTGCCACTCTCTGCTCAAGATGAAAGTAGCGCCTGGAATTTTCCACCCAGGACGGTGCCCTTTCCAACAGCAGATACAAGAATGCTTCATTTCCCCAGTGGCTGACGCCTCAACACCATCCTCTGAGTTTGGGCACCGTGGTCTGAACTAGGGAAAGGCTGTGACTATTCTCTACATGCACGTGGCTCCCTGGGATCGATCCCCGGCACCACAAAGTTACTAAATGAACGTGTGGGGTAGTTTCCAAAGCCCACGAACTTGTGGCTTGTCAGCCTAGCAAACCTTTCTTCACTTTGCTCAGCTTTTAAAACTCTGCCGGCTGTTGTCCGCCCCAGAAATGTAATGTGCTGAGTTCCAGCAGGTAACTCAAATGTATCAGAGAAAGTCCCCTTAGTGCCCTCATTTTCTAAAAACATCCAATTGTAACCAACAGGTACTAAGGATGTAAAATCTGTCTACTGAGTATTTGAGACCCTTCTAGAGCCAGGAAAAACGTCCAGATGTTTCTGAGAGTTCAGTAAACAAGGGCCCCAGTGAGCAAATCCAGATAAAAATAAATGCCCTTCCGGTCTTTAGGGTTTTTTTCAGGCTTAATAACAGGCTGAAGTGTAAGGCAGAGCGGGTTGAGGACTGCAATCTGAAGCCCCCGTCCCTCACAAAACACAAATAAAGGGAGGGAGAAATGAAAGGAAAAAAGAAAGAAACTAAGTGTTCTTTTCTCTCACGAAGGGTAGAATGACGAAGACTATGGGGCTGGATTCTCTTTCCCTGGAAATGAAAAATCACACGAGTCCGGCGTCGGGTTCTGTCCATGGTGCTGAAACTTAGTCATTTATTTATTTTTCCCCAATCGCTGTCAGTAACAGGTGAGGTTCTACGGTAACGCACAGGGTGGGCGAGGTGGGAAAACCACAATGAAACCACTTTGTCTACATGTAGCACAAAACGTGAGAAATGCTGACGGAAAACAGCAGCCTCAATCCGGTGTCCATCACAACTCCACAACAAGGACGTGAGATCTCTGCCGGAGAGACCCCGGGGGATGAGTGTCCCTTGCGGTCTGCCCTGGGGTCTGGCCAAACGTTTCCTCCCTGGCTGTTATCTTCGGTACTATGAAGAGAAAAGCATATTTGTCTTGGTGATCTGGCCCTCTTGGAAAAGTCAGCTTCACAGGACAGTACCAGATCTCTTAACTTGACCCCTGGCCCGCTGTTTCCCACCAGCCCCCACTGCAGGCTGATAACCCCTGAGTTTCACACAGGGGGAAACAGTTCCTCCTTAGAGCCAAGAAGGCCCAGTTCTCACTGATTTCCCTTAACTCTTTCAGGACCTGGCCACTGTGGGGAGGGACACGAACTGCCAATCAGCAGAGCAAAGATGACTTGAACTGTGAGCATCTTAATTTCCCAGCGCTGGTGGTAGTAACTTATTTTAAGCACTTTCTCTCCACAGGCTGCAGCTGAGGGCGATAGCATTGTCCTGGGGCTTATGGGACACCTGCCAAGTTGGGGCCAGATTCTCAGAAGGAATAAGCCTCCACTCTGGTCCCTTTCCTGCCAGACATAGTATTCTAGTAGTGTTCTCTGGCAGGATTTGAATCCCAACAAAACCTAATTTTCTTCTTCCCCATCCCATTCCCATGCCCAGCTCCTCTTACCCGGAAGCTGTTGCAGCCCAGGCCACTCTGGGCTCCAATCCTGTCGATCCTGCCCCCGAAGCAGCTGGACCTCCGCAGGCTCCGAGGGCTGGTGAGCAATGCCCTCAGCTTGCTTTTCAGGAGGGCAGATCTATCGGCAGAGTCCCAAGGGCCCCGCCCGAGGACAGCCACATCCCTCTGGGCCGGGTTGGCATCCCCAGTCCAGGAAGGCGCCTCAGGGAGGGTGCTCAGAACGGCCCCTGCTTCATCATTCTGTTCACTTGCAACTTGGGGAGACACCACCTCGTCTTCTAAAGGCATCTTCTCCTCCAGTTGGTCCAGCAGATTCTTCAAGAAAGAAAACACAGGGGAAGGGAGAGGTCTTGCTGACTCAGAAAATCAAGAGGAATGGACCCAGTACCGGAAAGCCCCCGGGCCCCAGGCTGCGCCTCCCTTCCTGGCCCTACCTTGAAATCCATCAGGTCTGCATTGGACACGCCGTTGTACACAGGGCTGGCTCGGGTTTGGCCTGGGAGCTGACAGGGGAGCAAGAGGAGGAGGCTCAAGGTGATGGTGGAGAAGGACCCCATGCCGACACTGGCCAAGAAGCGATGTGGTGCTCGCTGCCTCTTCTTTGTCCTCTCTGGCTTCCCTCTCAGCCTTTGTCCGTCACTGTCTCCCAGCTGCCCAGCGCCTCCTGTTTTTATAGCCCCCCAGCTCTCAGCTAGAACCCTCCCTATTGTGTCACTTGCAGCGATAAAGCGCAGCGTGAGGAGCCAGCAGAAGATGCCCTTTTAAAGTTATCAGTCCAGCAGAGCTTGTCACAGCCCCTCCGCCTTGGGCAGCTCGAGCAGCCCCCCAGACCCTCTGCTGCAAGAGCCACATTCTTGCTGATTTGCCTCAAGAGGCCCCCACTTCAAAGGTGTGAGGAGAGCAAAAGAGTCCTTGGTTATCTTAGCGCCACCGTGCCGCAGGATTCTTTCTCCTCGGCAACAGACCCGCGTGGGGAAGCAGAGGGTGACGGCTGGCCGGCACCCAGATCCCCGGTCTGTTTGTGGCTCAGCTGTCAAGGGCTCCAAATAAGGGCGAGAGAGGAGGAAATGGCAGGCAGCCGGCAGCTCAGCAGCTGAAGGGAGTGCAGATGCTTGAGCTGGCTTCACACCTGATTCACCGGGTTCTCTCCAGGGCGGACCCCTGGCCTCACCCCTGACCGCCCCTCTCAGGTTTTAGAGGACTGAGTCAGTGATGAAGGTCCCAAGACTCCAGCTTCCAAGCACAAACCTCAAGGCACACTGGGGGCAGCACGGTTCGCCCCACGGCTCCCCTCCTTCCTGGCCCCCAAGATGCCCCTCCCAGGGGACGGCCTTGGGGGATGCTGCCTGTCTCTCTCTGCCTTGCTGCTTGCAGCCTCTCAGGCTCAGCTGGCAGCCGCAAAGACTCGCCCTTCCCAGGAGGGGTTGCACAGTGAGGATGCTGGGGCAAGGAGGGATGCGGGACGAAGGTGGCCTGCAGTTTCCCTCATGCTTTCCAGGTCCTTCTCCAGGGCCAGGCAATGACAGAGCACGGTGGCCTCAACTCCCCTGTCCCCGTGGAGAAAGAATATTAAGTGAGCTCCATTTACTGAGCTCGTGAGCTTCATTTACTGAGCTTGGACCTCAGCGTCACCCCGTATTCAATACAATGCACACAGGGTTGGGGGTACTGAACTCGCGGGACAGAGTCCCCTGCACTGAGGTCCCCAAAAGACCAGGTGCAGTCAGATCAGATGCTTGGAAAATGCGTAGACGTCCCCCACACACCTCTCAGGGCACGTGCGGGGCTCAAAGGAGTGGAGACTGTGTGACCGAGCATTCCAGGGGCCACCCAGCTGCAGGACGGCGATGACGGGTGCCTCGATGGGTGGTGGGAAATAGCCACACACCATGCTGGGCATGGGCCCGATCTCACCCCTTCCCAGAAGTGGGTGTTGGCCCGTGTACAGAGGGAGGGAACTGAGACTTGGAGGTTGTGTCACTTACCCGAGCACCCTGAGCCTGGAAGTGGCAGAACCAGGACTGAAATCCCAGGTCTGACACAAATGGCCACATCCTTGACCCATGTTGCACGTACTGCTGTCTCTGTGCCCTGTAGGGACATTCTCAGTGAGACCATTCCCATCTCTCGACCCCTGAGCAGCCCCCACCTGACCTTCCTTTATGCACCTGGCAAGTCTATGTGTGCTGGGCTGCTTCCCTCTCTCTCTCTCTCTTTCTCTTGAGACAGGGTCTGCTGTCTATTCCCAGCTGGCCTTGAATTCATTATGTAGCCAGGCTGGCTTCAGACTCATGGTGATCCTTCTGCCTCAGCCTCCCAAGTGCTAGGATTACAGGCAGGCACCTCCACACTTGTCTCTGCCCTCCCCTTTCTAACCGTCTTTGGGAGGGCTGGTGTACAATCGCCGAAGCCCCTTTACCCTGCTATCATGCTCCAGTCCACTCCTGGGACGCTCAGGACTTGTGTGTTGCCCAGCTAGTTTCATCCCACCCAGATGCAAACCCAGCTGTGCTGACCTCTCTCCTGACAAATGGTGAGACATTATGGAGCAACAAGGCAGGAAATCCAGGCAGAAAGTGTCCAGAGGCTGGTCACAAGAAACATCAGGAGGGATAGTATTCTAAAATGGAAAGAAAAGGGGCCCGCTCAGCAAGCTTAGGGATTTAGGCAACTCATTTGGGCTAAACTCAACTTGAAGTCTGAAATTGGTACAATCCTAAGAGCTTTGGGGCCAAAAGTCTTTCAGCTCCGGTGTCCCTGGAATGTGCTCACAGCTAATTGCTCGGCTGCAGGGTTATTATTAGCAGAGACGGCTCAGCGCGCGGCACAGCCACACTGGGGGCCTCGGCTCCATGCTGCGTGTGTCAAGCAGCCGTCTCCCAGAGATGCCCTTTGAGATGCGCTTTGATGCAGGCAAAGACTTCCGGAAAGACATGGGGCGTGCTGGGGCCCACTGCGACGACGGCTCTGCCTTGGAGGGGGCGACAGTGCTCCTCCATCCTCAGCCACATCTGAAGTCTGTAGGTGGTCCAAGGAGAGCGGAAGTCCTGGCAGAGGTTCCGGAAAGCAGATTTCAGAACTTACCCACCTCCTTTTATTAAAGTCAGTTTTTCCCTTCCAGAGTGAAACTGGAGTGGGACATGCATGTCATTTGCTAAATGTCTTCTGTTATGCAGGAGGAACAAGGAAAATGATATTATGTGGCTGCTGCCCCAAAGGCTTTGTACCAAAATCTTGCTCCCTTCCCATGGAGACATGGACGATCTCCGAGGGCACTGATCACCTCAATCTTTGATTTGCACCCGGATGGAAAATGACTGCCACAGGCGTTCTCATGGTCCCGTCCTTAGGGGCTGTGTGCGAACTGCTGCTCTATAATGGAGGAGCAAGAGGAAGAAAACTCAAGGTGCGGGAAGCCACGCCACCCCGCCGTGTCTTTCCTGATGGCAGAGCCCTTCCTTCTGCCCTCCCCTCTCCCGAGACACCCTCCTAGTCATACGCAGGACCACCCTCGCACATGGCACCAAATGTGGGTCTTTCCAGCTTCCACCCAGATTTGATTTCGGACTCTCCCGGGGCTGCCGAGGGTGGCCTCAGTGTCCCCAGTGACCGCACACAAGTGTGTTGGGTTCGTGGCGTGACCTCGTCAGAGCCAAGCGGGCCGAGGCAGAAGCCATGGTCAGGAGAACTCGGCAGGGCACCAGTGCACATGGAGGGCCTGCCACCAGTGGCTTTGAAAATGATCCTTTCTCCTTGGGTACAATATGGAGGTCACGGAGGGCTGAGAAACAAAGCCCAAGGCAAAGTTCACTTGCTAAAGCGTTCTGGAGTCGGTCCTGGTGGCACACGTCTCTAATCCCAGCACTCGGGAGGCTGAGGCAGGAGGACTAAAACTCAAATTCTGCCCAGACAACTTAGTGAGACCCTCTCTCAAAAAAAAGGATTATGGGCATGCACCATCACACTCAGCTAGGAGAGTTTATTTAAAATAGGGCCGCAAATGAAACGTCACAGACAGAGGCCAGAGGGCTGGGAGCTAGGAAGTGAACAAGGCAAGCAGCCATATCTATGACTGAGTTTAGCTCAGGCCCTCCGGGAAGAGGAGCCTGGAGTCCTTCTCGGAGGTTACAGCCGCCTCAGGGGAGGCACTCTGCATTCCCAGAGAAACAGGTGCAGAACTGCTGCCCTGCAAAGCTGCATTATAGCCTCACACTGTCCTGACTCCCCTCATAGGGGCCCTCAGCCTGCCAAGCCAGCCCAAACTGTGTACGAAGTCAGCCAGGCATCTGTCTGGGAAGGTGAAAGACACAGGCGTCCACAGGGACAGGTCACTGGGCAGCTGCATCAGGAGGATGAGACTGACCACGGGGAACCAGGGAGGTAGGACCAGGGCACAGTCCTGAGGGCAAACACTAGGGAGGGCGGCTCCAAGGGGCTTCCGTGGACAGGGACGGCTGCAGTGTCCCAAGAACGCCAGGCACTCGGGAACTCGGCCCCCAGCCGTCATGTGTGGCCCCCACAGAACACTCTGGGTCATTTTTCCCAGAATACAGGGGCAGCACTGGCCCCAAAGCTTTTTTCTTTTCTTTCCTTTTTTTTTTTTTTGTGCCAAGGATCAAACTCAGAGCCTTGCGCTTGCTAGGCAAGCACTCTAACCACTGAGCTAAATCCCCAGCCCCCCCCCCTTTTTTATATAGAACTCAGGGCCTTATGCATGCTACCCAAGTGCTCCACCACTGAGCTATACCCTACTCGTGGCCCCAAGCGTGGCACCCAGTGACTGTTAGGAGAAGACGGTCTACACCATCCCCCTCAGCAACCTGGATCACTGCTTGGAAAAGGCTGGGTGGGACGCTGCTTAGGGCCTGGCCTGGATCCTGGCGCTGGATCTGCTCACTGCATGACGCTGCGCCAGGCCCAGGATCTCTCTGGGCCTGGTCTCCACACCCAGACGCTGACGGATAACGAGAGTCCCAGAGTGTTCAGGCCACTAGAGCTGACAGAACTCGGCTGCTTCGTTAAGGAGGCCTTCACTCCTGTGATCGCTTTACCACTCAGCGCCTTCCCTGGTCAGGGCTCCAGGCAGTGACTCAATGTTTCTTGAAAAATTAGCTGCTCCTGAAACTTCGTTTTAAAACATTTTAATTCATCTCATCAGCGATCCACAAGCTCCGATGCACACTGTGTGGAGGTGCAAAGTGACATGGGGGACCCCCGGGTTCCACTGTCTCACACAAGGATGAGCTGTCAGAAAGGCCAGAGAGCAGAGGTCCAGGCCTGGCGCCAGAGAGCACAGGCTGGAGATCACTCGGCGCTTAGTGGCTGGGTGCTCTCAGGGAGGATGCTTAGGTTTTCTCAGGCTCAGTTTTCTCATCTTATAAATGGTGCTAACTGAGCTGAGTGTGGCAGTTCATACCTACAATCCCAGCACGTGAGAAGCTGAGGCAGGAGGATCGTCATGACTTCAAGGCCTGCCTGAACTACATAAGGAGACTATATATTTTTTTTTAAAGTGGAGGAGGAGCTACTAATAACAGTACTAGCCTCGTGGCCCTTCTCTCCTCAGCTGAGCTGACCATAAATGGCATTACATGGACCAGGTCCCGCAGCATGGCCTGGGATGTTGGGAACACAGGATGGGGAGGTCCCTTGGGAGAGAGGGCAGTGCTCCCACTAAATGCACTAGGATCCTGAGGGGTCTCCTGTCCCTCTGGGGTGCAGAGAAAGGAATGATGTGGCCCCAGGGGCGAGGCCCCTTCTCAGGCCCCTGTAACATTGGGGGCTGGGAGTTTGACATCAGGAATTACAGGTTTTGTTTCTTGCTTGTTTGTTTATTGGTTGGTTGATTGGGTGATTGGTTGGATTTTTTAGACAAAATCTTGCTTTATAGTTCGGGCTGGCCTTCAACTCACTGTGTAGCCCACCCTGGCCTCAAACTCCCAGAGATCTTCCTGCTTCAGCCTCCCAAGTGCTGGGATTGCAGGCATGTGCTCCACCACACTGGACACAGGAACTGCAGGCTCAAAGCTGCAGTTCGGTGCAGGATGGAGGACTCACTCCCATGAGGAATGCGGAGGAGCCAGGGAGAGAGAGAGAGAGAGAGAGAGAGAGAGAGAGAGAGACTCCCATTTCTGATATTTTCGTTAGACCTCTGGAAAGAGTAAGCCCCAGGGAGAGGGAAGCCTGGCAAGACAAATGCACACTCTCTAGGCTTCCACTCCTGGAGAAAGTGCCCCCTTGAAAAGCAATTCCTGCACAGTGCCTGAGTGTCAAGGTGTGGCAGACATTCCAGGGCACTAAAACCCCCAAAGGAAAGGAGCCCCAGCCACCCGACTGGGCCAGGCCTCGAAGCCACACTCCACCCACCATTAAGACACCTTTGGGACCTTCAAGAAAGCACAAGCTTTCTTGTTCTTTGTTTCACCTTTTTTTTTTTGTTTCCAAAATAAAGAGTTGGTTTGATGATGCAGAGACAAATCCATTTCAAAAGAAAGTGCCATAATGTTGATTTTATTTCATCGTGGAAAGTATTTGCTCAAAGGTCAGAAGCCATCTTGTAGAAAATAATCGAATATATAAATCAAAATAAATTAATAAATAAAACTCAATCAAAGAGGGTCCTGAGGTTGGGGACGGAGCCCTTGTGGAATCAGAAGCAGATGTCTGTGGCCAGGCTTCCTCCTAAGGCTGCCTCAGCACTGTGGAGAGAAGAGACAGGGTGATGATGGCCTTAGGTGGGAAACTGAGGCAGGAGCTGAGCTTCCCTGCACCATGCACACTCCCTTCCCCACGCCAGAGTCCTCAACTGATCTTTATGTTTGAAGCTCTGTAATATCCCTTCTCTTGGGGCCTCCGTTTCCTCCTCTAAAAAGTGGAGCTACCCTTGTGACCCTGCCCCCTGCCTTGAGTTTCCAGACAGTTTGGGGGAAACCAAGAGGAACGATGTTTAGGGCTCTTTCTGCTCCGAGCAGGGGTTGTCCGACACCAAGATGACTCCACTCTCCCAAAAGTCTGCCCCTTTGGTAAGAGGCAGGGCATGGAGGGAAGGTGGGAGAGGATCTGTGGGTGTGGAGTGAAGGATGCCCATGTTGACTGTTTCCCCAAAGTGACTACTGGTGGCACAAGTATGGATGGAGTGACCAGGAGGGGGCTCACCCTTGCAGCCCAGGCCACTGACAGAGTCGATCCGGTCCATCCTCGTCCTCCCGAAGCAACCAGAGCTCTGCATCACCTTGGGCATTTGGAGTCCCCTAAAGGCCTGGAGGTTGCTGCTCTTGGGGGCTGCCTCGCCAGCTTTCCCGGTTTCTTTGGGGTCTCTGCCCTGCTGGAGCGGCTCCGGGGTCTTCTGCTCTGCCTGTGTCTCTGAGATTTTGTCCCCAAGACCATGCAACAGTTCCTGGGGTGGGTGGGGAAGCCTCGGCCTCAGCAACACACAGTTGGGGTCACCCACCCTTGCTGAGGTCCAGAAGGGGTCCTGCCATCAAATCTTGCTGCTTTCTAATTCAGTTATCACTAATTCCCAAGGCAAGTGGGGACCTCTTGGGACGGGAAGCAGGAGCCCTGTAGCTGCTGCTGCCCAAGCTTTCCAGGCAAGCCACGTCTGCGCCGGCCCTTAGTGCTCACCTGTATTCCCAGCCGATCCGGAACCTGGTCAGGCCTGAGCAGTGGGAGAGAGCGACCTCCCGCGGGTAACAAGTGCAGGAAAAACAGGAGCAGCACTGTCCAGGGCAGAGCTGTCCGGGGACCCATGTTGCAAGAAGGATGGGCAAGGCCTGATGCTGTCCTGGCCGTCTGAGCTCCCGTCCCACCTTGTGGCTCGCTACCCACCGCTCTCCTGGCTCTTCTGCAACCTCTGCCTTTTATGTTGGGGCTGGTTGTCCGGCCAGCCCTTCCCCCGGGGCGGGGGTTTATCTCTGATTTATCAGTCACATTCCGGCCCGCTGAGCTCAAGGCCTGAGAATGCACTGCTTCGCCGCTGCCTGCCTGCAAGGAATCCTCATGGGGTGGCAGGATATGCATGGGGGTGGCAGCTGGGGAGAGCAGACCTTGTATAGAAATGGGCCGGTCTGGGGATGGAGGTTTGTGGAGACATCAATACATCCCTGTCTCCTATTTTCCTTAAAAAAAAGAAAAAAAAAAAAATCAGGGCAACCTAACATGGTGCTTTCTTTCCTCTTCCCCCCTCCCCGCCCCCAGGCATTGCTGGAAATGCCAAGGCGAACCCCAGCATCCCGGGGCACACGGGGTGACAGCCCAACGCCCACCCGCAGAGCATATCTTGCTCTCAAACCGCCGGCCTCTGCGCCCCAGGGGGCTGAGGACGCCCTGGTCGCTGTCCGTGGTGCTGATCGCCCCGAATGAAGCTGCGCAAACTCAAAGGCCTGCTCCCCAACAGCTTTCCAGGCCGGAAAGGTCTGCCCAGGCCAGGCTGCAAGACATCTCGAGACCACCCCTCCAGGTCACACACCCCTGATCCCACGAGCCTTTCAGCACCGGGACGCTCATTCTCCAATGTCAACTGATTAAAGCCTGGCTATGACAAGGAACTTCTGGAATGCCAGCCTTCCTTCCACCCCTTAAAGGGTAGCACTGATTCGGCTGGAATTTTGAGAGCATGATCCGGAGGTGAAGTCATGCAGACATTTTTCCTACGGCATCTCCTCCAGGTGCCATCACCCCCCGCTCCCCACAGAGCTGGCGCGTGATACAAAAAGGAAGGATGGCTAGAGAGGTGGTTATCAATTTGCTGGGACAACAGGGGTTTGAGAAGTGCCCTTCCGTCTACGGCCATACCACCCTGAACGCGCCCGATCTCGTCTGATCTCGGAAGCTAAGCAGGGTCGGGCCTGGTTAGTACTTGGATGGGAGAAGTGCCCTTCCCTGCTGCCTCCTTATGTGGTCCCCCCCAGAGCACTTCCTCTCACCTAACGGCCTCCTGTCTGTGAGGAGAAATGGGACTTGGTCCAAGTCCGGGAGAAATGGTTCAAGCAGCTTAAGTGCATCCCCAAAGTGTGTGTGTGACTGATCTCACTGCCCCTTCCAGAAAACTTGTATGGACGGGCAATGGGGGAAGGGGCTGTCTAAGAGGGGAGATGGGTTGTGGCAGAGATGGGGAAAGAGGAAGCAAGAAGCACCTGGGATCTCCGAGCAAATCACCCTCAATAGCTTCTTGCCAGGTGCTGGATGAGAAAAGGACCCTTATTACTCCTCATTTCTCTGACAAAGAAACTGAGCTCAGGTGAATGTACTTTCTAAAGTTCACACAATTAGCAAATAGGTAAAGCCCAGGTTTCAGGCATCTGATTCCAGACCTGAAGCTCCTAATCACTGCTGGGATGATCACAAGGAGTTTATGCAGGTTCAAGGAGCTGTGCTGTGTTGGGGGTGTAAATCTGGCAGCTGTGTGTGGGGGTAAAGATGGAAAGTGTACTAAGATGAGCGTTTGCAAGTGAAGTTGGGGGACAGGTAAGGACTGTGTGAAGATGCCAGTCCTGGGAAGGTCTGGGAGCTGGGGCAGTTTGTATTCAGGTGTGTGTGTGTGTATATGTCGGTGCACAAGCACATCAGAGGAAGACTATCCAAAGGCTAAGCAAAAATGAGAGAGGTTGAAATAGGGTCTAACTATGTAGTTCAGGCTGGTGATCCTCCTGCCTCAGCTTCCTGAATGCTGGAATTATAGGTGTGTGCTGTTAGGAAAAAAGGCAAAACACCAGTTGTATGAAGCATGGTGCATGTGTTCCCTTGGGTGGATTTTGCATGCGGGCGATGAATCCCAGAGGTACAGGCTCAACAAGATGGTTTATTTCAGAATAAACCTGGGGGAGGCTGCTCTGGCATTACAGACCAGACCAGCTAACTCTTATACAGGCTATAAGGTCTGTACAGGGTCATAAGCATAAAGAATGGGGTTGTGAAAGGTAGAAGTCACAATTGGACTTTCGAGGGAGAGAGTTAAGGACAAAGGAGTTGTGGCTACCTGCCAGGGTCAGGGCTGGAGAACATACGAGGAGCTGCGTGTTGTTTGCCGAAAGCAGAACTAGACAGCGATTAGGAATTCTAGGGCGTAGCTGTGTTTACTGAGCCTCATCGACCCTGATGGTACATCCACAGCAGGTGTAAAAGCCGAGGGGGGGAAGGGATTTAAAGTGGTCTCTATTCAGACCAGCATGGTGGCGGTCAGATTCCTTCACATGCCACCATGCCTGGCTTAGACAACCGTGGAACACTCTCACCGCCTGCAAGAAACTCCATCACCTTAAGTCATTATCCCCTTCCTCCTTCACAACCCTCCATGCTAAGCAAATACCAATCTTCTTTCAGTGTCCACAGATCTACGTTTGCCAGAACTTTCATGTAAACTGAATCACAATATGTGACCTATTGTGTCTGGTTTCTTCCACTTAGTATCACTACTTTTATTTATTTATTTATTTTTTAGTATCACTTCTTGAAGGCTTGTCCATGTAATAGCATGTATCAGTGCTTTATTCATTTTTATAGCTGAATAATATGCCAGCGTATGGACATATCACATTTTGTTTATCCATTTGTCTGTGAATGAACATTCGGTTTGTTTCTGTCTTTAGGCTCTAATGGCTATTGCTGTTGGGTACATTCATGTACAAGTGTGTATGTGGGCATGTTTCCTCCTTTCTCTAGGAATGGAACTGGTGGGTCATTGGTAACTCCATATTTAATCATTTGAGGAATCCACATGTATTCATATATATATATATGTATACACATATATATACATATCTATGAATACTATATTTTTTTTTGTTTGGTTGCTTCTTTTGTTTTTTTTTTGTGTGTGTGTGACAGGGTCCCACTATGTAGTTCATTCTGGCCTTAACTCACTATTTAGCCCAGGCTGGCCTCAAGCTCATGGTGATCCTCTTGTCTCGGCCTCCCAAATGCTGGGATTACAGACCTCCATGCAAGCCCAGCCTCGTAATTTTAAATATACTTTGTGTATCTAAAGAGCTGCCATATTTATCCTTACAAAAGGCTATTTTACAGTCCACTGCGTTTAATGTTCTTAAAATAACTATGGTTTTAATTGGGGCTTAATTAGTGCTTAGATTTCTTGCTAGTTTGAATAATACAGCTATCTAGACATGGTGGCACACATCTGTAATCCCAGCACTTGGGAGGCTGAGGAGGGGGATTGCCTTGAGTTCAAGGCCAGCCTGGGTTACACAGTGAGATGCTATCTCAAAAAACCAAAAATAAGTAAACAAATGAATAATGTCGTTATAAATTTTTCCAGGTACCTGGGCTTTTTGTCCTGTTAGATCAGGATTCCTCTACCTCAGCTGTGTAGACAAGTGGGACCAGATAATTCTCTAGTGGATGTGGACAGGGTTGTCCTGTGTACTGTGGGGTGCTTAGGAGCGTTCTTGGCTTCTGCCCTTTATAGTAGCAACTCTCTCATCCCAATAGTGACAACTAAGAATGTCTCCAGACATCGCTGGACATCACCCGAAGGACAACGCTGCACCTGACTGAGAAGCGTGTCTTAGAGCTCGCCCCTGGATAAGGGCCCAAGAGTGAGCTTAGTGGCCTGAAAAGCTGTGAGTGTGTTCTTGGGCCTCCCTGCTGACAAATGGGCTCCCAGCAGGTAGCGGGGACTGCTGGGGTCTTTGTCACCAGGGCCAGAGAGTGGAATCAGGGATCCCTGTGGAACAGAGGGCTCTGTGCTTGCTGTGAGAGATGGCGCTGTATGCATGGAGCAAAGAACAGCTTCCTATGGCCACGTGCTCCCAGTACCACCCTGGGAGGGTTGTACCGTGCAGGTCACAGCCAGGCGGCCTCTCCCTGTGAGTCACCAAGAAGCAGTGTGAAGGGCTCAGGTCATGGGAAAAGGAGACGGGAGGGAGGGAGCTGCAGGGAGAAGGAGGCTTATGTTTTTGAATGGTGTGTAGTGCTGGGGCTTGGAGGACAGAGACCATGATCGGCCATGTCCAAGTGTCCCCATGAGGGATATTAATAGAGCTTTGGAGGGGTGGATGTGCTGTGCCAGGGAGCGGAGGGCATGACACAGGAACGGGGCTCCATGTCCCCGAGGAAGCCCTGTGACAGCCTGGCCCTGGAAGCAGGAGGCTGGCAGGACCTCACAGCCCCTCTGGCTGGCTCTGTTCCCATGACCTTACTCCCAGGAAGGTGTCACCACATGGACTCCAAGTCCTCGGCCCTTCGAGGTGGGGTGGCTTGCAGCTTCCCCTCTCTTTAAAGGGTCGAGCTCTGAGGTGGATGTGCAGATCCCTTGTCCCCTCCAGTTCCCCCAGTAGAGGTCAGTGGTGGGGAGACTCCTCCGTGGAAGTGCCGTCCCCACACTCTCAGCCCCATGGCTGGGGTGCCGGCCCAGGCACCCCGGGTTCCTAGAGGGAAGAGTGGCAGGGTGTCTCCAGGGTGGGACACCGAGGGGACTAGAGCCAACCACCAGCTTGTACATCCCTCCCTGAGGCCACTGCGCTGGCCCGCTGTGAAGTCACCTGGGGCAGAACTCCAGGCCTTTGGAGGATCATGGAAAATACTGCTTGCTGCTGGCTGTCGACAGATGACACCTGTTTGCAGGACCCCATTTTGCTCTCTGTCTCTGGGGTGAGGGTCACACGCAGGTCTGTTCTCCTGGAGCCGCCAGCTGTGGCTGAGGCTGCTAGCTGAGTTCTGTCTGGGGAAGCCGTCACCGTCACCCCTGGGGCTGGCTGCTGTCATGAGCAGTTCAGCGGCTCTCCACCTCCAAATAAACAGACACACAAGCTTAAATACCCCACGGTTTCTCTTACTCAAGAAACCCAAAGTATGAACAAATTAAAGAGCAAAATAAGAGAGATAAGAAGAAACAGGGAGGCAGGTCTCTGCACACTGGAAGGGGACCAAGAGTGGGAGGGTGGGAAGTAAAAAGATTGAAGATGCGTCGTGCGTTGTGGACCTGCACCAGCTCCCCACGGTGGATGAGTCATTAGTGCCTGTGTTGTTGGAAAGAAAAATGGAGGGAAGGGGCTTTACAGCTCATCAGAAAATGAACCCGAGCCCCAGGCGGGTGAGGCGTTTGTCTCAGGTTCCCTCCCTCTCTCCCTTCCTTTCTTCCTTCCTTCTTGCCCTCTCTCCTTCCCTCTTTCCCTCCCTCCCTCACTTCTGCCCACCTGCCCACCTTCCTGTGTTCACAAAGCACCCAGAAGCCTCCTGAGAACCCAGAAAACACACCGATGTGCTCAGAATGTTTTGAACACCAGCAGGCTTCATCTCACTTCCTGCAGTAACTGAGTGAGTTGAGCCTGAGGCTGAACCAGGGCCCAGAATTGTGGCTCTGAGCTTGACCTCATGGGCCTCTTCCCCAAACCCCGTGGTGGGCCAGCCCCACATGAGCTGTCACCCGCTTCCCTGTCCCCGAGGGAGGTGGCCTTGAGCCCACAGCACTGCGGGGCTGCTCCCTTTAGCGATCACTGCCATCCAGGGTCTGTGGGGAGACCAGACTGTGTGCGGCCCCCTCCTCCTCCATGTAGACTTGCTTTGGCAGTGTTGGCAGGGACGGGGCCTTGGCCTTTCCTGAGACCTGCCCAGGGTGGACACAAACCTCAGACTCTGCCCGCATGGATGGGTGCGAGGGGTGGAGCTGGGGCTGCTTCTGTCCAGACGTGGGAGACGGAAGGTGGGGAAAGCAGGGATGCCTTGGGCACCAGGAAGTGTGGCCTGCCCTTGGGCTGGAAGGGGCCCATAGAGGCGTCTGTTCCTCTTCTATCACCTACACTGTTGCCCTGGGCCGCTGCTATGTGCAGGCACAGAGGGGAACAGGGAAGGCCCCTCTCAATGGGATGGCCCAGCAGGTTCTCTCCAAGGATGCGACATTTAAACCTGAGACCCGAGGAAGGAGGAGGGGCCAAAATTTCAGGGAGAACATTCCAGGCAGCAGAAGACAACGGAGTGAGGCTCAAGGGGAGCAGGGGTAGATGGGATGAACATGGAAGGTCTGAGGAGCCGCAGGAACCCGGAGCCTGGAGCAGGGATGAGAGGTGCCTAATGAGTGGCCCCTGTCTTAGATACTTTTCTCTCATTGCTGAAACAAAATACCTGACACCCAAAGTTAGGGGAAGAAAGGTTTACGTGGCTCACAGTCTGTAGTGGTTTCAGTCCACAGTCAGCTGGGTCCGAGGCAGGGTGGCAGGGCAGACAGGCCGAAGGCAGCAAGGTACACAAGGGATGCAAGCAAGGGGGTAACCAAGCCCCTTTCTATCCTTTATATTTTATCCAGGCTACCTGGCTTTAGGGTGGGTAGCACTCCCACCCTTAATCCTAATACCCTTAATGCTAGCATTATATCTTTGATCCCAGCAGAACTATGCTAACCCAATCAGTGGACCGATTTAGTGATCACACACTCTAGATCCAGCTCCACCTATGACCACATGAGGCTTTTGGGGGGACAGCTAGACACCAACCATAACAGCCCCTAAAACACCCACACACAAATCCTGGCAACTTTATATGGCAATGAAAAAAATAAAGAAACAAAAAAATAGAAGAAAGAAAAAAGATTTTTAAAAAAGAAGAAAAATAGATAAGCAAAGAAAAAGGACAAAAGAAAATCCCTCAAGCCCCAATAAACTGTTGAAGAATAAAGAGGAAAGAAAAAAAAAAAAAAAAAAAAACCAAGAAACACACACAGACACATGCCAAAGAAATTTCTGTGTGATTTTGAATGGGTTTTCTTCTGGGATCTGCAGTTTGGGGTCAGTGTCTGAATCAAGATGTGTCCCTGCTCACACTGGTAGCCCAGCAGGCACCAGGATAGGGTCATGAGTTTAAAAGCCAGATCAACTCAGGCTGGGCCTTATCTCTGGCCACAGGGGCAAGGACTGTATCCTTTAGCTTGAACTCCTCAGGGGTCTCTTTCCAGCCTGACCACAGCTCCCTGACCATGACTGTCTCCTCTGTCTCTCACCCGGTCATGGCGGGAACATCACACTGGGAGCCCTGAAGAGAAACCCATGACTACTCTGAGTCCTGTGTTCAACCCTTCCCTGAAATGGCATCCAACCAAGCTCTCTCTCCAGGGATATGGCGGGCGCTTGGACTGGAGTCACTCACATGGGAGCCGAATCCTGAGAGGGAGAAGCCTTCCTGGTCTGCATAAAACCAACAGACAAGCAAGCAAAAATGGAAACCTGAGAAGACAAGGCAACAAAATGCCTCCAGAGGGCTAAAAAGGGAAGAACAGCATAAGCCACACAACTGTATCCCTCAAAAGAATAATAGAGGAGGTTAGAAAACAGATCAAAGAGGTAACAGCAGGATCACAGATGATCCAAATAAACAGATAATGGACAAAATTTTTGTTTTTTTTTTTTTTTTTGGTGGTGCCGGGGATCGAACTCAGGCCCTTGTGCTTACAAGGCAAGCGCTCTAATCACTGAGCTAAATCCCCAGCCCCCAGGACAAAATTTTTAAATGTGAGAAAAAGACAACAAATCCAAAATAAAGGTAAACCCATTAGAATTACAGCTGATCAGGACCTCACCCACCACCACCGTGCTATACCAGAGGTGGGACCCCATCTGCTGAGACCCCATCTCACTCCAGGAAGAATAGCCACCATCAGGAAATCAAACGACAAATGCTGGCCGGGCTCTGAGGAAGAAGGAACTCCTGTACACTGTTGGTGGGAATGTAAACTAGTACAATCACCATGAAGATCAGTATGGAGATTCCTCAAAAAACTAAAAGCAGAAATTTCCTTCAACTGAGCTATTCCCCTTCTAGGTATCTTCCTAAAAGAGTCAAAGTCATTGCATTACAGCAATCCACGCAGGCCCATAGTTATAGCAGCACATTTTACAGTAGCTACATCTTGGAAAATACAAATGAAGAGCAAAATAAAAGATAATAGGAAGTAGGGAGATCCTTTTCAAATGACTAGGGAGGGGCTGGGGGTTTAGCTCAGTGGTTAAAGTGCTTGCCTTGCAAGCACAAGGCCTTGAGTTTGATCCTCAGCACCAAAAAAAAACAAAACAAAAAAAAAACCCCTCAAATGACTAGGGAAACAAGAGGTGGGGGGAGAGAAAAGGGATGAAAAACAAGAGAATTGAAGGAATAAATGGAAGCGGAACTTTTGCAAATAGGAAGGGGACCAAGAGTTAGAGAGAGCAGGGAGGGATGGGAGGGGAAAGGGATGAGAAAAGAATTAAAATGTGTTGTGTACATGTACAAACTCCCCACGATAAATGTAGTCATTATGTACTGCAAACACATACTAATAAAAAATTAAAAAGAAAAATATTTAAAAATCAGGAGCAAGACAAGGATGTCCACTAACACTACTCCTGTTTAACACACTCCTCATGACATTAGCTAAAGCAATCAGGCAAGAGAAAGAAATAAAAGAGATACACAGAGGAAGGGAAGAAGTAAAAATATCATTATTTGAAGATGACATGTTCTTCACTTACAAGACCCCAAAAGTTCCACTGAAAGAGTCCTAAAATTCAGCAAGGTATCAGAGTACAAAATCCAAAGCATTCCTAAACGTTCCTAATGAACTCACTGAGAAAGAAATTGGGAATCCAATGCCATTCACAGTAACATCAAGAAAAATTAACTACTTAGGAATTAACGTAGCCAAGGAAGTGAGGGACCTCGTCAATGAAAATTACATCACTCTGAAAGAGAAGATTGAAGAACTTCAGAAAATGGAAAGATATTCCATGTGCCTGGATAGGCAGAACCAATATAGTCAAAATGGCCATACTGGTACGTATATTTAATCCAATTCCAATCAAAATACCAATA
Source organism: Hystrix cristata (assembly GCA_004026905.1). Lineage (NCBI taxonomy): Eukaryota > Metazoa > Chordata > Mammalia > Rodentia > Hystricidae > Hystrix > Hystrix cristata. The sequence continues at coordinate 82,881 of PVJO010003808.1, forward strand.
GTGTTCTTCACAGATCCAGAGAAAACAATGCAAAAATTCATACGGAACCAGAAGAGACCCAGAATAGGAACAGCAATCCTGGGTAACAATAGCAAAGTAGGAGGCACCAAAATCCCAGATTTGGAGTTATTTTGCAAAGCTACAGTGATAAAAACAGCATGATACTGGCACAAAAACCAACATAAGCATCAGTAGAACAAAATAGAGGAAGAAGAAACAACCCCAGACACATTCAGCTGTTAGATCTTTGACAGAGGGACTAAAAATAGATGCTGGGGGAAAGATAGACTCTTTACTAAATGGTGCTGGGAAAATTGGTTATCCACATTCAAAAGATTGAATCTAAACCCACATATCTCACCATGTACTAAACTAAAACCAAAATGGATCAAAGATCCAAATGTTGAAACAGAAACACTTAATCTGCTGGATGATAATACAGGTAAAGCTCTTGAAGACTTTGGCATAGACAAGGACTTCCTGAATAGAACTCCAATTTCAAAAGAAATAATATTGAGAATCAACAAATGGTATTATATGAAATTTAAATTTCTGCCCAGCAAAGGAAACAACCAACAGAGTGAAGAGAAAACCTACAGATGGGGAAAAGATTTTGGCAGCTATTCTTCAGACAGAGAACCAACATGTAGCATATATAAAGAACTCAAGAAACCTAGATGCCCCCACCAAAAAAAGACACAGCTGGGCATGTTGGTACATACCTGTAATCCCAGCATTCAGGAGGCTGAGGCAGGAAGATCGCCACAAGTTTGAGGCTAACCTGGGCTATGTAGTGAGTTCAAGGCCAGCCTGAATTACATATTGAGATCCTGTCTCAAAAACAAACAAACAAACAAAAAAAAACCCAATCACAAAATGGGCAACCAAAATGAACAGACACTTCTCAGGAGTACAGATGGCCAGTATATGAAAGAATGTTCAACATCACTGCCAGTTAGAGAAATGTAAATTTAAACACCAAAATTCCATCTTACCTCTGAAAGAATGGCCATCATCAAGAAATCAACAAATGCTGGCAAGGCTGCAGTGGGGAAAGGAATCCTTCTATACTGTTGGTGGGAATGTAAACTAGTCCAACATCGTGCAAATCAGTATGAAGATTCCTCAAAAAACTAAAACTAGATATTCCATTTGACCCAGCTATTTCATGTCTAGGTATATTCATGAAAGAGTTACAGTCATCGTATTACTGTGACCCACGCACACCTATGTTTATAGCGGCACAACTCATACCAGCTACATCTGGGAAGTAACCTTTGTCCATCAACAGATGAATGGATTAAAAAACATAGTATTTATACACAATGGAGTACTACTCTGCCATAAAGAAGGATAAACTTAAGTAATTTGTAGGAAAACAGATTCACCTTGAGACTATAATGTTAAATGAAATAAATCAAACCAAGAAAAAGAAATAAATCAGACACACAACTTTAAATATCTTATAGGAGAAACCCAACGTCTTAGTTACTTTTCTCATTGCTGAGACAAAATACCTGACACCCAAAATTAAGGGAGGGAAGATTTATTTAGCTCACAGTTTGTAGAGGTTTCAGTCCACAATCAGGAGGCTCCAAGGCAGAGGGGCAGGGCAGACAGGCAGAAGGCAGCAAGATAAGCAAGGGACCTTAGCAGTTTGTTTCTGCCCTTTATATCTTATCCAGGCTGCCGGGATTAGGGCAGTACCAAACCAATAGGTGGATTGATTTAGTGATCACACACTCTAATCACAGTATGACACAATTTTGACTCAGCCACTTCTTAAAAAGCCCCACCTACGACCGCATGAGACTTTGGGGGACATCTAGGCACAAGCCATAACACCCAAAATATAAATAAGGAGCAAAATAAAAGATAAATAATAAGAAGTAGGGATTTTTTTCCCAAATGGGAATGGGACCAAGAGATAAAAGGAGGGGGAGGGAAGGATGGAAAAAGGGATTTTAAAATGAAAGAACAGAAGAAAAAATGGAAATAGAGCTTTTGCAAATGCAAAGGGGAACAAGAATTGGAGGGCGTAGGAAGAGATGGGAGGGGAAGGCGAGAAAAAAAAGAATGAAGATGTGTTATGGGCATGTAATCGTTATGTACCGCAAACACAGACTGATAAACAAGAAGGAAAGAATTAAGCGGACTTCACAGCACGAACCTTAAAGGCCAGGAGGCCTCGGAGGAAAGTGTTCAAGCCTAAAACATAGCAACTTCCATCCCTGACTTGTGTATCCTGTGTAAGGTTTATTTAACCTTGATGGAGAAATAAGGTATTTCCACAACAAGGAAACATTCATGGCCACCAAGCCAACTCTGCAGAAGGTTCTCAGGGATGTCGTAGAAAGAGACAAGGAAGCCAGCACTTCTGCTAAATCAGGCAGAGTGAATGCACCCGGCTGGACCAGCAGCCAAGCAAAACGCCAGCCTGAAGTTCTCTCAAACTCCTGAGGGAGGGTGGGGGGACGTGGCCCCACGGACCCTGGCTTCGGCCCCGATGCTGGCTGGCACAGGCGGCCTCTGGAACTGAGAGAGAAAAGACTTGTGTCGTTTAAATCACCAAGTTTTAGGCACTGTTTTACAGCAGCCACAAAACTAATCTAGAAAGTGAGCAGGAAGGCTGCAGGGACAGTCAGGGGATGGCAGCTGACAAGGGCTTGAAGTTGACCCCCAAAAGTCTCCCCAGCCCCCAGCCCACCACCTCCTCTCTGCCCAGAACCCCTCACCACCCCCTCCCCCTTTGTTAATGTTTTTTGAGGCAAGGTCTCGCTCTGTAGTTGAGGCTGGCCTCGAACTCACTATGTAGCCCAGGCTGCCCTTGAATGTGCAGTGATTCTCCTGCCTCAGCCTCCTTCTGGGATTACAGGCATGCTCCACCACACCAGGTTTCCTCATCCCTTGCAGGAAGTGGGGGTTGCTTTCCCAAGTCTCAAAGCAGTTTAAATGTTTTTGTTTTTTGACACTGGGGACCAAACCCAGCACCTTCCTACTGAGCTCTTTTTAAATTTTGAGATGTGGCCTTGCTAAATCACAAAACTGCCCAAAACTTGTCATCTTCCTGCCTCAGCCTCCCAGAGTGCTGAGATTACAGCAAGCCCCGGGCTCCTCTCCTCGAATGTCCCTGTGCTGTGCCCCACCACCCTCGCCCCCCTCCCCGTGGCTGGGAGCCCGGAGCCCTGAGGAGAAGCCGCCTCTGTCGGGCTCCTGGCTGTCAGCACCCAAAGTGGCTTCAGGAGGGCTGCAGACTCTGTCACACTGACAGCCGATAAAGGGTTGGCCGGCAGAGCCGGAGCCCGCGCCTCTGGCCCTCATACCCTGATAAATCCGGGCTGGCAGGGCCTTGCTGCAAGCCAGAGATCATGCCGGCCTTCCTGCCCCTGTGCAGGCTCCCCGCTGCCTGTTCATAGCCAGGCCCAGCCACCCTGAGGTGACTCCCGGAGCGCGGGCAGAAGGAGAGTTTACTCCATGCACGGAGTGGGCTGCTTGTGCGGATTTTCTGCCCTGAATGTAGTCCAGGCCCGGATTTCCAGCAGTCTCTTCGTCTCCCTGCCCTGCCCTCCTTCCGGAATCAGCTGCAAATGCAGCCTGACCCTGCCTGTCCCTCCGCTTGCTCCCTGAGGAACAGAGACACAGCCGGCAGCCGTGGGCTCTGGGGTGCGGCTCTGAGCACCGCTAGCTGTGTTTCTTCCTGCCAATGGCTCCTCCCCAGAGCTCAGGGAAGGAAGGAGGGATTGTTAGCAGCCTCAGTTCCCAGTGCAGACAGTGAGGCCCAGAGCTGTTCCTTGCTTGTCCCAGCGTCCCAGCTAGGGCCCAGCACCGCAAAATGTGACCTTATTTGCAGTTGGAGTCTCTAGGGCCAAGCAAGTTCAGACGATGTCCTTAGAGTGGCCCTTGTCCAGCAGGAGTGATGTCCTCATACAGCAGACATCTGGACACGGGCGGATGAAAACGCAGGAGCCATCCGGTGTGGAGGTTAAGGCAGAAGCCCAGTGTCGTATCCACGAGTCTGGGAAGGGAAACTGCAAGGACCCACCATGGGGACGGCTCCCAGCAGGAAGCGACCTTGTGCTCAGTGCTTTGTCTCCACAGCCCTAGCCCACAGCACCGGCACATGGTCATGGGTGGGCTCAGCGCAGAGTCCAGAGCTGTCCAACTCTGATCCAAGCCCCAGCCATGGTTCTGTTGTTCTTTCTAGAACAGGAGCCCGGGGCATTGTGGGCATTATCCATGCACAGCCATGGCTATCAGCACAACTCATGAGAGCTAAATCCTGGAAGCAGCACACAGGCCCATCAACAGATGAACGAATAAAGGAAATGTGGTATTTACATGCAATGGAGGACTACTCTGCCACGAAGAAGGACAAACTTGAGGCATTTGTAGAAAAATGGATGCACCTTGAGACCATGATGTTAAGTGAAATAAATCAGGCGCACAAGCTTAAATAGCACATGATTTCTCTTACACGAGAAACCCAAAGGATAAATAAAGAGCAAAATAAAAGAGGTATTGAGGGCTTCGGATTTAGCTCAGTGGTTAGAGTGCTTGCCTTGCAAGCACAAGGCCTGAATTCGATCCCCAGCACCAAAAAAAAAAAAAAAAGAGGAAACAAAATTTTTATTATTTATTTGTTTATTTTTGGTTTTATGAGAAAGGATCTCTTTATGTAGCTCAGGCTGTCTTTGAACTCACTATGGAGCCCTAGGCTGGCCTTGAACTCATGGCAATCCTCCCGCCTCAGCCTCCCAAGCGCTGGGATTCCTGGGTGTGCGCCACTGTGTATGGACAGAATAGTATCCTTTAGAAGTTCCTAGGACTGAGCGACTCCACCATGCACACAGTGTCAGGGCGTAGCCAGGAAGATGAGAAACCACAGCCACCGTGTAGGGATGATACATTTCCCATTAAACCCGTTAGCAGGCAGGACCCACATGTGCCTCACAGTGGCGCTTTCACTGGGTTCTCAGCACCCAGCAGCAGCAGGCTGTGCTTGGCCTGAGACCCACAGTCCTGCGGCCACTTCTCCATCCCTTCCTCGCTGCACCGCGTGGTGGGCCGACAGGGTCAGGTGGGGTGGGGGGGCCTGGGCAGCACCCTGGGTTGTTTTGTTTTTCTTTCCTGTGCTGTGTTTTGCTTTTGAGATAGGGTCTTGCTAAGTTGCCCACACTGGCCTCAAATCCCCCACCCTCCTGCCTCAGCCTCCTGAGTACCTAGCTGGGATTCAGGCATGCCCTGCTGTAGGGTTTGTTGACAATCAAAGTGATGTCTGCAAACCGCTCAGGGCCATTCTGGGCACAGTGAGTCCCCCTGCAGCGAGCTACGTCATGGCCGCTCCAGCCTCCCTTGTGTCTCCTGGGAGAGCGACCAAGTCACTGCAGGAGATCAGCTTTGGCCGTGGGATTCCACCTCTGGTCCCCCGGGCTGCTTCACAGGACCAGAGAGGGTGGCTAGAGAGGCTCGGGGGCTTCTGCGGCTGAGATGCGGCCAGCCCACCTGCACATCTGGGCGCTGTTCCTCACCTAGCTCCCAAGGAAGTCACAGGGTGGTCACGTGCAAGGTGAAGTGACAGCCCCAATACATTCCTGGGATTCTCAGGCCTGAGCCACTGTGACGCCGCCGAGCAGGAAGTCAGCTGTGGGGGCGTTTCCGCCCTGCTCCGGCTGCCCTCTGCCCACCCATCAGCAGGTGCCCAGGCGGGTATTGCACCGCTAAGGGAGCCCGAGACCCTGCAGAGGGGAAGGGCGTGACACCCCCACCCGCCAGGCAGGTGATGTGACTTTGTGTCCGCTGCCCTGGAGGAGACCCGGGAAAGCCAAGGAGAGGCACCCTGCTAGGCTGGACAGAGGGAACCCGAAAGGCCTCTGTCCCCCAGGAACTTGTAAGTCAAGAAAGAAGACAAGACCAATCATGTTGGTCCTTGCTGTTCAGTTTTGCCATTTTATTAATTACGGAGGCCAGCGCCCACCGTGCCCACCCAAGCGGAGAAGTCAGTGTGGGGGGGGGCAGGGCAAAGGAAATGGCCAGAAGTGTGTGACAAGAACCCCTGGCCTTCAGGAGAGGGAACACGAGCCCCATGCAGGGGCCTCAGTGGACTGGCTTTTCTTTTCTTCTTCTTTTTTTTTTTTTTTTTTTAAGAAAGATACATGATCTGCCGGGTGTCCTGTTACAAGCCCAACTGCATTTGGGAGGTGAGGCAGGAAGATTGCTGTGAGTTTGAAGCCAGCCTGAACTATACAGCAAGACTCTGTCCCCCAAAATCAAAAATACATAAATAAATAAATAAATGCTAAGCAATAAATAAATAAGTAAATGCCAAGCAAGCACACATCTGTAATCCCAGTACTCTGGGAGGCTGAGGCAGGAGGATCACAGGTTAGAGCCCTGCCTGGGTAATTTAGTGACATAGCAATACCTTATCTCAAAATAAATTATAAAAATGGGCTGGGAATGTAGTTCAGTGTTAAGGCCCTGGGTTCAATTCCAGTACTGCAGAGGAAAAAGAAGAAGTAAAAAAGTGACGTGATGGGCACACACAAGGTCCTAGACTAAGCTGTCTCAGAGGCAGCTGTGAGAGGGACCAGCCCCAGTCACACCGACACAGCTCCACTCTGGAACACACTGCTCTGGTGTGCACCACACCACGATGTGAGGACCTCCGGTGAGAGACACCCAGACATTGCGTCCAAGAGACTCCTGGAGAATGAGGGCTCCCAGCTGTGGGGACACAGGCCTGTCCCTGTTCTAGGGCACCCTCTGCTTCTGCTGGGCCCCTCCCCAACCCCAGCTTCTTGTGCACTTCTGTCTCTGAGGGCCTCGTGGAGCCAGGCCGCCTAGCAGGGCAGGCAGGCCCCTGCCGCGACTGGCCACAGAGCCCACAGACACTGTCCCCAGCTCAGCCCTGTCACGTCATCCTCCTGGCCTCTCGCACCGTGGCAAGTTCAGGCCTCATCCCAGGCACACGAGCAGCTGCTAAAGACATACAAAGAGGATCTGGCATCAAGGTCCCATTTGCTGTTTGCTCTCTGTCCCCTGGAAAACGCCATGGGGTGAGAGGAAAGGCTGATGGTGTGGCCCTGGGCCCCAGGCCGGGCCTGGAGAGCCCAGAGCAGCACGCTGATGGCTCTCCCAGGAAGTTGCTACATCTGCAGCCATGTTCCCGCCGCGGGAGTACTGTGGGCCCAGAGACCAAGGGAGGGGACAGGTGAAGGACGTCTTGGGCTTCCTGATCCTGGGGACGGGGGCGGAGGCCTAGGCCTAGCTGGGCCCGGGATGCCAGCCCCTCACGGTTCATCATCTGAGCTGGGCGCTGCCCCTTCCGGGCAGCCTCCCTCCATCACATGTGGGAGTGAGTGAAAAGCCAGGGGACAGTCAAATAAGGAAAGGCACCGGCTGAAGGTCAGCAGAACCGGGAATGGGCGGCGCTGCCCCTGGCGTTGGTGCTGTCCTGGTGTGGACGGGAAGCAGCCATGGAGTTCTGCAGGCGGGGGGTGGTCAGGGAGAGGGACCCGTGACTGTGGCCATCGGGTGGCCCATTAGCCCCGCAGGCTGACCTCACTGCCGAGGACCGTCAGAGCTTCCTGGGGTCACATTCCATGCTGAAGAGCCCCTCTCCGAGGCCTCGGTTGGCGCCAATGTCTTTTTAGGAACCAAGGCTCTAATTTTAGTGCCCCGGCCTTCGACACCTTCTCGAAATAGCTCCCTGTTTTCTCTTGTGTCCCTGCCCCTTCCTTGGAGGCGAAGCCCCTGCATCCCCGTGACCCAGGGTGGCAAGCACAGGCCCCAGCCTTGTATGGGTCTCGGTAGAGGGACCCGAGCCCTGCTGAGTCTGTGTGGCCAAACCCAGGAACCCGCCTGTGGCAAAGGCAGCTCACACCGCCTGTGGTGGCAGGGGACCCGGGGCAGTGAGCCCGGGCAGGCCGTGGGGACGGCCAGGCCACCTCCTCTGTGTTGGTCAGCCCTGCTTGGGTACAGTGCGATTTCCTGTGACCCAAATCCAGGTCCCCAGCCCCAGCCTCTAGCCGCAAAATCAAGGATGAGCTGGCAGCATAGCCCAGGGGAGCCTCCCTGTCCTTATGCAGGTTCTGTGCCATCTTGTACCAACAATGACAAATGCACCACCATGGCCAGCCACAGTTTCATTTAACCCTCTCAGTCACCTTGGAACTCAAGAAATCCAGCCCTTAGCTTTGTGATTCTGGGCTCCTACCATGTGAATACTCCTTTGCTCACATGACCACAGGGCCCGTCTTGTTGGCCTGAGGCCACACAACAAACCAGTGTGGATGGAGACCTGTGCCACAGTTCTAGCTTCCTAGGAGGAGGGAATGGATGGGTCTGAGAGGTCTTGAGGTGCTTCCAGGAAACAGCCAGGCAGGTGCATCCCATCGGGGCTGGGAAGGCTTGGCCAGCGGCCCTGTCTCCGAGGGGCCTGTGCACTCAGCAGCAGGAAAAGCTTTCTAAGGGCCTGCAGCTGGTGAGCTGTTGGTGGCCAGAGCACAGGATCCAGCAGCCCCTGGGGACAACACCCGGCAGGATCCTCCCCCTGCTGGGAAATGGGGAGAAGCTGGAGTGGGCCGCACAGTCTCTCCCGCAGCATCAGAGGCCCAAGCCCACACTCAGGGGCCCCCTAGGGCCGGCTCCTCCCATGGGCTCCCGCTCTGCACCCCAAGACTGATTGCTCTGAGATGGGATGAGGGGAGGCCGGGGTCCCTGCCCTGCTGGCTCAGCCCACACCACTCAGCCAGGCCTTGGGGAGGCACATCAAGGCCCTGGGGAGCTCCCGTACCCCAGCTGTCCTAACAACCTTGGACTCTGGGGACAGTGTGGCAAGGCCATCGACTGACCCCATGATGGCTGCGCTTCCTGGAGGAGCCGGAGCCCAGCAGCTCGTACAGAGCAGCTTCTAAACACCACAGTCTGGTGCCACGCTCTGGCACACTCAGTGCCAGGCAGGTGGGCACATGTAGGCTAGAGGGGGCACAGGCAGAGAGAGGGCCGAGCAGCCCAGGGACCCCAGAGGAGTAACCCCCCCACGCCTCCCTTGTGTGTGGTGGCACACGTCTGTGACTCAAAAAACCAAAATCAAGATGATGGTGATGGCGATGATGGTGCTGGGCTTGCTGCTGCCCCGCAGGGCACAGCCTGAGGGGTGACGAGCAGAGCCGGCCAGGTGACAAGCCGCTCCTGTGCCTCATTGGCCCAGGTGTTGGGACCTAACAGGGAGCCGGGGGACCACGAGGACCAGAGAAGTCAGCGTGCCAGAGCCCTGTCCTATGTTGTCAGATACAGAAACAAATTCCTACAAATCTTATGAAAAATCTGATTTTGTAATGTTTATGCCTAGATGGGTTTCGAAGCAATGGCAGTGGATTTTGTTTTTTAGTTTTTTTGTTTTGTTTTTGTTTTTTGTTTTTATTTCTCATTATGTACTTCAGGCTTGCCCTGAACTCACTATATAGCCCAGGCTGGTCTCAAATTTGAGACAATCTTCCTGCCTCAGCCTCCCAAGTACTGGGGTTATAGGTTGTGCCGCCTCACCTGGCTAGTGGCAGAGGATTTAAATTGGGGTGTCTCTGATTGCAAAGGGGTGCCCTTGCCACTCCTCGATGTCCGGGCTGTAGGATGAGAGGTGCAGCAGCCTACAGGACCAGAAGCCCCTTTCCCCCAGGAGGCTGGACCCCCCATCCCCCGACATCACCTGGACTCTCAGCATCCTGCTCGCAGCACCCCTCGAAAGCAGAGGGTGGAGATAAGGCCACGGAGGTGCTGATGGGCACGTGATGCCCGGCCTGCAGGCTGCTGTGGAATGCAGGAAAGCAGTCAGCCTGTGTCAGTGATGGGCGGATTCCAGTGTCAGCGCCTCGGGGCCACCTCGCCGCCCCTCCCACATCCCGGCTGCCCTCCTCAAAGTGTCCTCACGGTGCCATGGTCTGCCTACCTTGGGGCCCCATCCCCGGTCTTTCCGGACTTGGGCCTGCCCGTCCCTAGCCCACGACTCTGCTAGCCTGGACCCAGAAGCCCAGAGTACAGTGTGCTTTGGCCACACCTGGCCTCTCTGAGGGAGCTGAGCAGAAGTCCCCCTCTAGGGCTGGCTTGCGTTGAGGGTTTAATCACAGATTTCACATGAATATCATGCTGCTGTTTTGCCAAGCAATTTTTTTCAAGCAATTTTTTTAAGTGAAGAACTTCTATGAAAGATGCAGCAAGTCAAGGTGATGAGTTGTGGTTGTGCACCCCTATAATCCCAGCATTCTGGGAGGCTGAGGCAGGAGGATCACAGTCAAGCACAGCCTCTGAGGTAATGTGCCCAAGTCCCTCCACAAAGGACATGACTGTGGCCATCAGTGGGTTGGGAAGGCCCTCCGTTCTGTCTTCCTCCAAGCTCAATTCTGTCCTTAGCAGGAAGCAGACCACATGAAATCCAGAACTGTGCTGGGCTCTGAGTGCCGACAGAGCCATAAACACAAGGCCTGTGGATGGTGGGGGGACCGACACTCACTGGCCACCTGTTATGACTCCGTGTGCCATCATTAGCCCACTTTACTGAAGCTCAGAGAGGTGAAGCAGCTTGCCCCAAATCACACGGACTTCAACAGGCACAGCTGGGATTCAAACTGAGATCCGCATAGCTGAAAGGTCTATGTACCGGGCTTGACCCCCAGATCAGAAGAGCACAGGCCCTACTGCGCGGCTCAGGGACACCCACCCGAGGACCACGGTCTCCTGTAAGAGTTTCCCTGCCTCACCGACCAGGCTGGCGTCAGCCCAGGTTACTGTCCGGTCTTCCCACATCTGGCCAGCTGCTCCTCCTCAAATCAGCAACCAGCAGGCCGTCAAGAAAGTGAGGCGAGAGCCTTGGGCGCCACCTGCTGGAGATGCAGCGGCAACATCCTGCCAGGTGAGGCAGCACCATGGGCAGGGAGGGGACCGGGGGCGTTGCAGACATTGGGTCCTACACTAGGTCCTATGACAGGTGTGCACACCCTTTCTGTGAAGCCATGTCTGGCTGTTTGAGGAGGAAAGGAGGAAGACAGAGGGGTCACTGGGGGCTTATCCCTGTTTCTGCTGAGTCCCATGTTTTCATAACAATTGTGACTATTGTCTACACCACTCCTCTACCTTTGCTCTTCTGGCCCCACTGTCCATGCAGCCTCGATGCTGGAGTGACACCGGCTCCGGGAACCAGGGGAGGCAAAGGGGTGACCAGACTGTCCCCATAGCTGACACATTTCAAGCTTGTCCCGTGTGCCAAGTCGTACATCCAACACAGCATACACATCTGGCAGACACTCACTGTGACCTTGGGGGGCAGGGGGATGATCTGTACCCTGAGAGAAGTGTCAGTGTCTGTGGCCTCCAGGACTAGTGTTGTGGTCTCCTTGACCATCTCCTGCCCCTTTGGACAAAGAAACAGGCTGGTTAAGTGAGCAGTCCCTGGAGCCAGGGTGCCCTTCCCGGTGTAAACCAGCTTCACATCACTGTGACAAAATTCCTGAGACAGCAACTTAAAATTAGGAAAGGTTTATATAGGTGCACGGTTTCAAAGGGTTCAGTCCATGGTTAGTTGGGTCCCTAATTTTGGGGCCTGAACATCATGGCTGAGACCTGTAGTGAAACAAAGTTGCTGGCTTGACTGCGACTTGAAGCAAGGAGAGAAAGAGAAGGGCCGGGTCCCTCAGGGACAAAGCCGGTGACCTGACTCCCTGCTTCCTAACAATGTCACCACCTCGCAGTATTACTGTGGGCCTTGGGGTGCTGCTGAAGATCTGACTATGGCACCTGGCTGTCACGGGCCAGCAATGTGACGGTGGATGAGTTCCCTCCCCTCTCTGAGCCTCAGTTTCCCCATCTCTGGTCCAGGGGCTGTCACAGCACAGCATAGCACATCAGGGCTCACGGTTCCCCAGCTGGCACAGGCGGAATGACAGCCGGTGTCAATTCTGACTGGCGATTGGGCCACCTGATTGTCGTAGTAAAATGGCAGGGGTTCCTGGGGATCGAAGCCAGGGCCTCCCTCATAGCGAGCCTGTGCTGTACTGGTGAGCCACACTCCCCAGACCACCAAACACTTCATAATGAAAACTACCGAGAGTCATGACAAGATGACAGCATCAGAACCCCCAAAATTCGTCATCATCACGTCACCTTGGTGTCACCTGATCTTTTGATGTTTGATGTTGTCACACAGATAATATCTTTTGTTTGCTTTGAGACAGGGTCTCACTATGTAGTGCAGGCTGACCTTGAACTATGTAACCTGGGCTAGCCTTGAACTTGTGGTGATCCTCCTGCCTCAGCCTCCCAGGGCTGGGATCACAGACATGCGCTATCATACTTGGTGAGAATATTTTACTGAAATAAACAAATGGTGAGCTTGACGGAGCATCAGAAAGGATCCTGCTGAGAAGGGGCCATTTCAATTCTGCAGTATCCATGGACTCCTTTATCCAACACCTAAGACAGCCACAGCCAATCTCAGGGTTCCCTGAAGGGTTCTGTGGCTGCTGCCAAAGCCCACATGAGCCAAAGCTTGGGAAGAAACTTAGGCTCCATCAGTGAAGAATTTAGTCTCTGGGATAAGAATCGACAGAGCTGCCTGTGGAGCAATGGTGGGAGGAGAAAGGCCTCCTTTGCTGCCATTCGCACCATTCTCACTTGCTTCAAACCCCAGTACCACTAAGATAAAATGTGTCTGAGGGAGAAACGCAGCCCCTGCCACGTGGAGCCGTCCCTCCCCTTGGGGAGACCCTGTGTCCTCACAAGCTGCTGCCTATGTGCTAGGTCAGGGTGCTCCGCTGAATGTCAGCAATTACACAGAGCAGCAAGGTCAGCCAAGGTCCCGCCGTGACTGTGGCAGATGAAGACAAAAACAAGCCTCCTTCATGAGCTGCCCGGATACAGCCAGGACATGCTGTCCAAGCCCCAAAACACCGAGCCTCTCTCTGCCTGCCCAGCGAAGCAGCGCTATTATTTTTACCAATTATAGCCTTATCTTCAGTTTTTCTCTCCCTATACACAGTGTCCATTAAGATAAGAGACCTCTGATCAGCCCAGCTTCCTGACAGCACGTGGTCCAGCCCAGAGCCTCACCCCCTGGACCCTCACCTGCACTCAAACCCCGCAACCCCTCTCCAGCTCCCCCCTCCGCAGAAACACCCACTGCCTTCCACAGGGCACTTTCTCTCCCTCTGCAATGAGTCCTAAACCAGGCTTGTTGAACCCAGCACATCCTGGGTGGTTTCCGGCTGCATGTGGTTAGCAGCAGAGGATCCCCACTGTGTCCTGTGGATCCCCACCAGGATCCCCACTGTGTCCTGTGGATTCCACAGGGCTGGGACCAGCAGGAGCGGCCTGACAGCTGGATCTGGGATGCTTCCTAAAATCCATATTCGCAGCCTTCACCTCTCTGGCAGTGTCTTCTGATCTATGCAGACCAAGTGATCCACCACTAAAGTGAATGTAAATGGGAAAGTGAATTTACTGCCGACTTCCCTTGCGCAACCCCAAGCCAAGGCAAAATGATGCTCATTCCCCCACCCACACATATGCGCTGGGAATCGAGCCCAAGGCCTTCTCGCGGAGCTACATCTCCAGCTCTTCTCTATTTTTAGAAGCAGGGTCTCACTAACTTGCCCAGGCTAGTCTTGAAATTTTTATCCTCCTGCCTCCGGTTTGCAGGATGCTGAGATCACGAGTGTGCACCGACAGGCTCATTTCCTGAGGCTTTTTTGTGCCCACTTGTCCGTGAGGTTGGTGGTTGCTGTCTGGGGGAGTGGTTGGGTGGTGAGGACACAGGGAAGGAGGCAGAAGCCGCTGTCCCTGGGACACCCTGTGGCCTAAGCCTGGCTGGGGGTCAGGAGAGCCCAGGCTGAGACTTGAGTTCTGCTCACGATTTTGGGGTGCCTGAAGAGGGGGCTGCAGCTGATGATCTGGATCCAGTGGCCACAGGGACTCCGCAGGAGGGGAGGCCGGTTGGCCCTCACAGATGCCAGCGGACGTGCCCCGGAGACCCTCCGCCCCGGCCAGGGGAGCTAAGACCAGGCAGGTTCCTGCCGCAGTTCGGCTCTGGTCTGGCGAGGCCGAGGGGGAGCGGGCACTGAGATCTCGGAGGGGTCCCAGGCGCGGGACAGCTCCGGGGACAGCTCCGGGGACAGCTCCGGGGACCTCCCGGGTCCGAGCGCGGCCCTGTCCGCGGTGCTGAAACCTGGAGCCGGCCCACGCAGGATTTGCTTCCAAAGCTCCGCGAGCCCGCCCTTCCCTCGGCCTCTGCCCTAATGTCTCTGGTGCTCCCAGGGCAACAGCACGGCCGGCCATCGCAGCAGCGTGTGAAGCCTTTCAAACCAGGGTCTCGTTCATGCCAGGGAGGCGCCCCGCTGAGCTACCTCCCCAGCCCTTGTTAAATTTTATTTTGAGACAGGGTTTCTCTAAATTGCCCAGGCTGACCTCCTACTTACAATCCTCCTGCTTCAGCTTCCCAATTGTGGGGGGTTTTGTTTTGGTGTTTTGCATTTGTTTTCTTGTTTTGTTTTGTTTTGCTTCTGAGACAGGGTCTTGCTATGTAGTTCAGGCTGGCCTTGAACTCACCATGTAGCCCAGGCTGGCTTCAAATTCATGGCTATCCTCCTGCCTCACCTTCTTCAGTCTTGGGGTTACAGGCAGGTGCCACCACACTCAGCACCATGGCCATTTTAAATGTTATAAATTTTAGCAGAGCAGATGGCACACAACTGTAATCCCAGCCTTTGGGAGGCTGAGGCAGGAGGATTTCAGGGGGTTTGAGACCAGCCTGGCCTACACAGCAAGACCCTGTCTCAAAAAACTAAAAAATAAAATAAATATTATAATTTTTAAAGTCTTTGCTAATTTTATAGGTGAGATGTAGCACTTCAGAGTCGTGAGTATACACATTCCTCTGATTACTAGTAACATGAAACATGTTTTCATTCATTCTTTTCAGATGTATTTTTTAAAAATAGTTCTCTGCTATTTTCTATTACAGTTTAACATACATCTTATTAACTTGCAGAAGTTTTATTTTTATTTCTATTTTTTGTGGAATTGTGGATTAAAACTGGGGCCTTTGCACAGAGATACATCTCCAGCACCTCCCATTTTTAATATATATTTTTTTAATTTTGAGACAGGTTGGCATCTAATTTGTGATCCTCCTGCCTCAGCTTCCAGAGTGCTGGGATCACACTGAGTGCCACCGCACTGGGCTTGAAACTTTGGATCTAGCACAATTACTGACCTGCTGCTGCATTTACCGCGGGGATTGATGTTGTGATGGGGTCTCCGTCTAGGTTTTTATCCACGATGGACAAAGAATTGGATGTGGCACGTGATGGTAAGGAGAAAGCCACACTGTTTAATGGAATTTAATTAGGTGATGGTGGGCTCAGAATGGGCTCGCGCTGACGGGAAGGAAAATGGCACAAGCGTGGAGTAGGTTGGGTTGAAGAATTTAAAATGTTGGGCCAGCCAGGCGTGGTGGTGCATGCTTGTAATCCCAGCACTCAGGAGGCTGAGGCAGGAGGACCGCCATGAGTTTGAGGCCAGCTGGGGCTACATAGTGAGTTCTAGGCCAGCCTGAACTACACAGCAAGACACTGTCTCAAAATAATAAAAAAATACAGTGCTGGGCTGGGTGTGGGGGTCTTCCAGCGCATGAGTGACAGCGTGACCAACAGGGTGCCGACTTGGGTCAGCTGTGCTTATCAAGTGTGTCCTTTCCCATCATTCACTCTGTCGTAGCTGGACATTGAGATCAGTCCGTACGCACGAACCTTTAGTGAGCTCCAGGAGAAGAAAGGTTATTCTGTCCTGGTTTGGGGCACGGGGATCTTCGCAGGTGGGCCCGCGGTCTTTGTCTTTCTTCTCTCTGCCTCTGGGTAGTAGGCCTTAGGACCAAGGTGGGAGGGTGGCGCTGGGCAGTGCCCAGGTTCAGGTGCACAGAGCAGAGTGGTCCCGTAGCCCCAGAACATCGTATCAGTAATGTTCTCATTTGTTTATTTTTCTTTTCATTTTTGGGGGGGTACTGAGGATGGAACCCAGAGCCTCCAGCATGCTAGGTGAGCACCCTACCACTGAGCTACCCCCAACCCCTGACGTCTACTTTTTTGTTTTATTATTTTTGACATCTAGAATTTAAAATCGTCAGATATATTTGTAAGTACATTACCGTTTTTCCGTTTTGTATTGTGGGAAAATACATACAACCTAACATTTACCGTCTCAACCACGACTTGGGATTCATTAGGACTCCTCTGAGAGGAGGCTCCTTGCCACCAAAAAGAAAAAAGAAAAAAAATCACAAATATAAAAGGATAGGGAGGTAGATTTGATTCTGGCTCATGGTTTTGAGCTTTCAGTCCAGGACTTCTTGACCTCCGACCAGGTTCGAGGAAGGCGGGGTGGGGAGCACAGCCCCAGTGACTGGAGCCCTCCCAAGAGACCTCTTTGTGTTTCCATCTCCCCCCAAGTCCCACCCTGGGGACCAAGCCCTCACCACGTGGCCCTGGGGATAGTCCAGAGCCAACAATAGCAACAATAGCAATCTCTCCTTAGGATTCAGTGTTATGTCAAGCCAACGTCACACATGATGCAAAATCATCTCACAAGCCTGGCGTGGTGGCACATCCCTGCAGTCCTGGCACTGGGGAGGCTGAGGCAGGAGAATCTCTGTGAGCTCAAAGCCAGCCTGAGCTACATAGTAACATCCAGGCTGGTTTGGGCTACATGATGGACTCTGTCTCAAAAAAAAAAAAAAAAAAAAAAAAAAAAAAAAAAAAAAAAAAAAAAAAAAAAAAAAAAAAAAAAAAAAAAAAAAAAAAAAAAAAAACCAAAAAACAAAAAAACAAAAAGGGGTAAACTCCCTCCTTCCTACCCTTCGGTAAGGACACTGATCCCATCCGCGAGAGTGGCATCCGTATCCGCAGACCTATCACCTCCCAAGGGCCCACCTCCTAGTACCGCCCCCTTGGGGGCTAAGTCCCAGCGTCAGTTCGGGAAGAGCCCCAACACTCGGGCACAGCAGCGGGTGGGGAGACAGCAGGGGCCACAGAGGGTGACCGCGGGGCGCAGTCTGCAGGGCCGGACGCGGGCGGAGAGCGAGCTTTCCACGGAGGAAGGGCGGGGAAGGGGCAGGCGGCTCCCCGAGGCGGCGCCGGCTCCCCGACGCACGCGCGGCCCCCCGCGGAGACACTGTGCGCCTCACATTCCCTCCAACGACTTATGGGATGTAAAGTATGTATTTTCAACCCCCTTTCTGAGGTAAAAAAAGAAATGTTTTCTGGGAGCGCCAATTAAAAGCTAAAGCCGCCTTCCTGGTGGGAGCAGGTTCCGCTCTGCCCCCTGGCGGTGGCCCGGCGCCCAGCGCGGAGACGCACCGACTATTTAAAGCATTTCCGGACACCAGAGCTGCAGGGCGGAGACCTCATTTGCATACCCACCATGCATTGTAAACCGAGTGATTTCCGGCTGGAAAAAAATCACAAGATTCTCCTTTTCTCTTCGATAAATTTTTTTTCAAAAATAATACTTTTATTTAGAATTATCTGAGTAAAAGGAAAAAGTGGCTAACTCCATATGGCAAGAAATCAGCCTTAGAGAGTTAGGAATAGCCCTTACTGGCGAACTGTGTGCCGAACCCACTTAACCATACTCTGGTTTCTCTTCAGATCGTATAAATCTTTCGCCTTTTACTAAAGATTTCCGTGGAGAGGAACAATTCTGAGTCTTAACCCAATTTTTTGAGGCCTTGCGTGCGCAGGGCTACTAATATTTGGTTAAAGGAAAGAAAAGTAAGAAGTTCGCAATAAGATGAGGAGACAAACGCACTGCAAGACACTTTCAGGGCCGTATATGGACTTCAGTATCAAGGTATGTAAAATGAGTGTTCAGGCTGTAATTGTAAATAGTGTTAAATTTATGAAAAAGAATAATGTTGTTAAATAGCAGGTTTTTTGAGTTTATGTGTCTTTTGATGTAAAAGAAGTTTTTTTTCCCTGTAGTTTAATGATGCGTTTTAAATGTACGTAGTGGTAACAATCAGAGAATTTGTACCTTCACATGGTGTGTCTTGTTGCATCATTTTATCTTGCTCCCTTTTTTTCCTCTTTTTCATGTGTTTGTCGTTATTAAGAATGATGTGGAAAATTAAGAATAAATCTGCCGTGGGGGGGAGAACCAAGATGCATCATGTAGAGGTACAAAATAAATGTGATGAATGTAACCATTGTATGTAAAATGTACCAATACATGTTCTTGGTTTAAAATAAAAAAAGAAGAATGTTGTTGTGAGTACTTTTCCGGAATTGGTTGTACTTAGAGACACAGAGTCTCTAAATTCTGCCTTGCTGCGGGTGTGGCATAAATAATTGTCCCTTGTGTTGGTAGACACTTTGAATTTACTAAAGCACATTCATTCGTACGTAGTCATTTTTTTGTTGTTGTTGTTGTTTTTTTGTTTTTTTTGGTGCTGGGGATTGAACTCGGGCCCTTGTGCTTGCCAGGCATGTCATTTATTCTTTTGACAGTACTGGGGTTTGAAGTCAGGCCTTCAACCTGACCTACACGTACCCATCCCTTTTTAGAAGAATCATCTGCCCAGGTTGTGCAGGGTTGGTTTCAACTTCCGATCCTCCTTTCTCAGGCTCCTACAGTGCTGAGACTTGCAGGCTTGTGCCACCATGTCCGGCCAGGTGTGTAGTCATCTGTTTAGTGAGATGTTCGAACCAGCCTCCGAATGGGAAGATGTTATTAGACCTCTTTTACAGGTGGAACTGTGGTAAAGAAGCGTTTAACTCGCGGATTTGAGGTCACAAGATAAAGACACACCTGGAGATAGAAAGCAGGTTCTCTACTTCCCTCACCTCTCAGTCCGGAGCTCCCTTTACTTCTTGGGAGTGCTGCTCACAAAATTTTATTCTCAGAGAAGCTGCAACTTCTCTCGTGAGTTTTCCAGACCTTGTGTTTTTTCTGTCGTCTTTTGGAACAAGGTTTCCATGTGCAGTTCAGAGTGACCTTGAGTGGTTGGGGATTTAGCTCAAGCAGTAGAGTGCATGCTTAGCAGAGTAACCTTGAACTTGCAAAAATCCTCCTGCCTCAGCCTCCTCCGGAGTGCTGAGATTACAGGCATGAGCCACCACACCCACTCTTCTCCAGATCTGGTTGTCAGCTCCCAGGATGCACACTGAGTGGCCGTATCCAGGAGTAAGATTCACAGTGCTCTTGGGAGTTGGTGCGACAGCGGTCACCTGTGTCCTGCCAAGGCCCCGCCTAAACTCTGTGAGTGACATCCTTTCCCTCTTACCTTGGTGTCTTCCCTCTTGGAGGGGATGAGGTCTAATCAGCCCTGCTCCGGGCTCCTGGACCCTCCCTCCGAGATTGGCACAGCCTGGCAGAGCGGGAGCAGACTGGACCTCGCTGTACAGTAACACGGGCTCCAAGATGAGGCTTATGCTTTGTTCTGCTTCAGTTGCCGGCTGGGCATCCCAGGCCCAAGCGAAGAGCCACAGCTCACAGCAGCAGAACAGCTTCTAAATCCCTGGCTGTCCCAGTTCCCTTTGGTTTTGGAGGAAGCTGAAAATTGGCTGATGCCTGTAATCCCAGCACTTAAGAGGCTGAGGCAGGAGAACTGCCGAAAGTTGGAGGCCAGCCTGGGCTACATAGTAAGTTCAAGGCCAACCTGAACTAATAGTTTAGACCCTGTCTCAAACGAAGAAACAAAAATATCTTGGCTGAAACTATGGTAGTGATCAGAGGAGACGTGATTATTGCCTCTTATGTTACCATTGCCATGGTCGCAGCAGAGGTCAAGGGTGCTTAAATGAATGCCGATCTTCCTGCCTCAGCCTCCCGAGTGCAGGGATTATAGGAATGTGCCTCCACACCTGGGAACAAAGAAATGTGTGACGGGTTGTGATCAATTAGTTGTGAATACCGCTGCACTCCACCAGCCACTTGCATTCTTAAATGTCCCTGCTTCTGCATTACTCCCGATTTTTTGCTGAGTAGCCCTGTCCGTGCCTTCCCAGCTGACCGCCACCACCTGTCAGGTTCCAGCCAGAGGGTCATCCTCCTCTGGGAAACCATCCCTGACCTCCCTGTTCCCACAGCCCCCGAGGGAAGTGGTCCCATTCCTGATCTGCCTGCCTCTCCTTTAGTCCACAGGCCACCAGGGCAGGGACTGGTCTATGCTGTCCCTGTCTGTGTTCCACTCAAAAAGTGACAGGGATTTGGCATCACATAACGAGCTCGGTGGCCAGTGTCCTTGGCCAAAGGTCCCATCTGTCCCTTCAGAGGGTTTTAGGCCTGCCCTGCCCAGAGAGGTTCCTGGGTGGAAAGGGACCCTCCTGGTCTGGTGGGAAGTAGTACTGCTTCATGAGGAACAGGCAGAGTGTCCACCGTAGGAGATGTCTGGCTTTGGACCAGGACAGACCCGGGGTCGCATCGGGGCTTCCCGGGGTGTACAGATTTGAACCCGTGACTCGGCCTCAGAGCCTCACTGCCCTTGGATGTAAGATGGGAGTGAAGCTTGCCCTCCAGGGTGCGCTGGAGACCTGAACCTTGCTCCTGCACCTCGCTCCTGCTCCTTGCTGGTCCCTTCTCCTAGGCTGCTCTGTTCCATGGCTTGAGAGCAACTCAGGTCCCCAGGGTGGTGGAGATGCCTGATGGTCCTCCTAGAGTTCACATACCTTTCACTGCCTCTGGCCACCGCATCAGCTTAGGGCTGAGCTGACCAGTCAGAGGCTAGGAAAGCTGGGACTTGCAACCTCAGAGGTTGGGTGCACGCCTGTAATTGTGGCACTCGGGAGGCTGAGGCAGGTGGATCACTGAGAGTTTGGGGCCAGCCTGAGCTATGTAGTGAGTTCAAGGCCAGCCTGAACTACGTGTGAGACCCTGTCTCAAAAAACAAAACAAAACAACTATAAGGATTAAAGGGCATAATATGTGTAAATGTAATTCAACCAGTAGTTTCTAACCACCCAGATTTAAAAAACACGAGACAGAGCCACTGTCTTCCTGGAAGTCAAACTGGCGAAGCGCCAAGCATGTGGCGGCTGGTCATCAACTGTAACCTCCCCCTTTGTTACCAGGTGCCCACTGAGTCACTGAGTCAAATGATTCATTCCAAGATCCTGTTGGTCAAAGTTCGAGAGACTCCAGGACCAGGTTCTGTGTGGGGCTGACAGTTTCTCAACCTTCCCAGGCCTGCTTTTCTTTTTCTTCCTTTCCCCTCCCTCCCTCCTTCCCTCCTTCCTTTCTCTCTTTCTTTCTTTTCTTTCTTTCTTTTTTAATATTTAGAAAGACTTTTAATAAATGTTACTCATGAATACTCAGCCATGAATTTGAGTATAAAAACATAACTCTGCTTAATTGGTAAGTGGTTTACAGCTGTCCACTCAGTGCAGAAGTGTGTCTGAATATCCTGCCAAGTAGCACCTTACTACTTCCTCTGGGTAACAACTGTTAATACTATTGATGTATTCCTGAAGGCGCAAACCAGGTTCTGCTTGTACCTCTTGCACTTTTTTAAGTCCACCACTTGTCACAAAAAGTCGACAAGCTTCGCTATCATGTGGCAGCACCTTACTGAACTGTCCAAGAACGTGCTTCAGAATATTTGGAGGAGCGTCGTATAGAAATGGCTCCAGCGCTGGTAAGTAGGTGCATTTTTGTAGGATGCTCTTTATGGGTTTTTTACATTTCATTTGCAGATCCTCAGAAGTTTCTGTTGACATATACAAAGAAAGCAGAACTGGCAAAATATTAGTGACGGCATGTTCGAAGTGTGTCGCCCAGTCTGTCCTAAGGCTCGAGCAGCAGCAGCCTTAATATGATGCTCTGGTTCTTCTGACAGGCAGACTGACAACTGGGGTACACCCCTGGAGATGATCACTGCCACTGCCAGCTTCTCGGAACGCGCAGCCACGTAACCGAGCATCATGATGCTGGGCAGCCATGTGTTCCCTCTGCAGGACCTGATGCAGCAGTCACTGCGGCCGCCCCTCCGGTGTTAATGATCAGCTGTGAAAGCTCAGGTGTATGTTCTGCAATCTCTCTAAAGTGCAAGCACTTTTCTTCATCTTTGTCCTTCAGACAAGTAAGTACAACTGGAAAAATCTCTGCTTCAACAACCATTTCCGCCAGATCCACAGAATGATTTGCAATCTGACTGAGAGCTGAAAGGATCTGATGCTTCAACTTAGCATCAGGGCTGAGGATCATCTGGGCTAAGCAATAGCTCCTGTGTCTACTACTATCTGTGCTAACTCTGGAGAATGCTTTGAAATATCACTGAGGGTAGAAGCGGCAATCCTTTTCAAAGCAATTTCCAGCTCCCAGATACAGAGTACTAAAAGAGGAACAGCTCCCACATCCACCACAGCTTGTGACAGTTCTATCAACCTAGCAGGGTAACAGGTTCATCAGAAGCAGTCTGTGGTTTGATGCTGCGTTAGTCTGAAGAATGACAGGATATCAGGCAAATCATTTCCTTCCCCCACCCCCAGGAGAGGGCCTGTAGCCCCCTTGGGGCTGCAACCTGCCGGGACCTCAGTGTCTCTCTGTGCCTCTAAATTGCCAACACTGTTTCTGCATCTCTGCATTATGTCTTGAAATACATCAAGTGCCCCGGCTGCAGCCTCCTTGACTCCAGGTTCAAAGTCTTCCAAGCATATGACCAGTGCATCCAGGGCTCCACAGTCAACTACGGCCTGAGCTCGCTGGGGGGATGTTTACCAACTGCTCTCAACACAAAGACAGCTGCTTTCTTGTAGAAACAATTCTGCTCTGCCAAAGAATAAACAAGTTGTGGAAGAATGTCACCCTTTACAACAGCTTCTGCTGAGTCGCCACTGTAATTGGCCAGTCTCCCAAGAGCCAAAGCAGCAGTCTGTTGCATTGTTAGGACCACATCAAGAAGAGGCCTTAGCAAAGATATTACACCTGCGTTCTGCAGTGTCTCGATGTTCTGGTGTTTTCGGTTGGGTTCCGATATTCCTGGGTTCTTGCCCTCCTCGAGCAAGGAATTGAACAAGGGGGGCAAAAAGTAGTTCAAAAGTTTTTTTTATAATTATAGAGAAAAGAAGAAAAGGAGAGTTGAGCATAACAATAGAAACAGCAAAATGTGTACCAGGCCTAAAAGGCCCAGTAGGGGCTACCACAGAAAAGACAGACTAGCAGTGGTGCTGGGTATGCAGACACCTCCATGGGACAGAAAAGGGACAGCCCCCTCCCTGACAGCTCTGTAGAAAAGAGGAACCTTTCTGTCTTCCTTTCTTTTCTTCCTTTCTCTCTCTCTTCCTTCCTTCCTTCTCTCCCTCCCTCCCTCCCTCTCTCTCTCTCTCTCTCTCTCTCTCTCTCTTTCTGAGAGTAGGAAAATTTGTGAATAGGAATGAGTATTAGGAATAGCTCCTAAGAGGCAGGCCTGCTTTTCTGCAGCTGCGGCGGCTGCTCATGCCAGACCCCCAACCAGAACCCCGCCTTTTTTTATACCAGGTGTGCTGGTGCCTGTAATCCCAGCACTCAGGAGGCTGAGGCAGGATTGCTGTGAGTTCAAGGCCAACCTGAACTACATAATGAGACCCTGTCTCAAAAATATTGTCTTTAAATTTTTTTGTTTATTTACGTTCTTTGGGAGGGGCACTGGGGATGGAACTCAGAGCCTTGTGCTTGCTAGGCAAGTGCTCTACCATTGAGCTAAATCCCCAGCCCTGAAAGATTCACTTTGCTTCCTCCTCATCAAAGATCCTGTGCGTCTCTATTCTTGGTTTGTTGTTGTCGCCTCTGATGGAAGAATATGCTTAGTCCTTTCTGGCTGCTATAAGAGACTACCATACACTAGGTGGCTTACAAACAGCATAGAAGCCTGACAAAGTTGAGGCAGGAGGATCACTGAGTTTGAGGCCAGCCTGGGCTACATAGTGACTTCAAGGTCTGTCTGAACCACACAGTGAGACCTTGTCTCAAAAAACCCAAACACAACTGAGGGCCTCACCACAGAGGATAAGGACAAGTCTGCACACCAGGATAGTGAAACAGAACTGGCTGCTGTCGTTGGATCCATTGTCAGTGACATTTCTGGGGAGCTGGAATATTTCCCTGCTTCTTCCCCCTTTAAAAAAAATCCAGGGCTGGGGATTTAGCTCAGTGGTTAGAGTGCTTGCGTAGCAAGCACAAGGCCCTGAGTTCCATCCCCAGCACCAAAAAAAAAAAAAAAAAAAAAAAAAAAAAAAAAAAAAAAAAAAAAAAACCCTGGAAAGGAGCCAGGGGACTCATGGTTAGTGTTGTAGCCTAGGTCCCCCTGAAAAGCAGAACGTGGGGCCAGAGCTCATGTGCAGATCGCTTGTCTGGGTCATGATCCAAAGACAGGAGTGGGACCACAGAGAGGGTGACACAGCTCTGGGAGGGGGCCAAAATCCAAATTTATCAATACTGTCCTTCACTGTGGGCAGTGGGGGCCTGATCCTGCCTGGACCTTCTGAGGATGTGCATGGAATGTTCCTCAGAACTGTCCACCCTGGAGACAGGAGGCCAGCACTTGTTCACAGGGGCCATTTCTCAGGGTAAGGTATGGCCTTAAGCAGTGGCGTTATTCATGTGCTTCAAGGTTCCCCCTGCATGAAGGTTTCCCCTTGCATTAAGGTTCCCTCGGCATTGTTTCCCCTTGTATTAAGGTTCCCCCTGCATTAAGGTTCTGCCAACATGGAGCACTGAGCAGCTTCCAAAGATGAGCGTGGTTGAAGGCATGTGGTATGGAGCCACACCTCTGCACAGTTGGTTGCCACAGCAACGGCAGGAGGCAAAGGCACTCTGAGAATGAGGGACCAGCACAACAGGCCATCTGGGTGGGCATTCAGGGAGTTAATACAATTCCGACCAAGTTTCCAGATGTTGGGAAATACCAGGCAGAATGCAGTAACAGATCTCAGGCCCTGAAAAGGGACGCAGGGAAGCTCAGGCCACAGTCTGTGTTAGCACTGTCAGCTGCGTGGCCAGGCCCAGGTTTCCATCTCTCAACCCCGGGGAGCCGTGTTGGTGTAAAATACCTAATATGTGCAGAGAGCTTTTAGATGAGGAAACCTACAAATACTAGTTTATTGAAATTCTAGTCATTCGATAGTTGTTTTGCTTTGTGGTACTGGGGATTGACTCCTTCACAGTAAGCTACATCCAGCCTTTTTAAAAATTTTGTGACAAGATCTCACTAAATTGCTAAATTGCCCAGGCTGGGGTCAGGCTTTGGATCCTCCTGCCTCAGCCTTCAAGAGCGCTGGGGTAACAGGCATGTCACCACACCCAGACACAGGTCCCTTTTCAGTTCAGGGGAGCCCACCCATGCCATGCCCAGTTCCAAGTTGATGGCCCCTGGAGTCTAGCAGCTTCTAGCTTAGCAGGACAAGAGGAGGACAGATCGCAGTGCAAAGTGCAGTGACTGTACCCCCAGGTCCCCACCCTCTAAAATAGGCAAGGCAGCCACGGAACATGGCAAGTCCAAGCCCTGTACTGGGCCAGAGTGGGAGGCTGGGACTGAAGCCACCAGAAAACCAGGGCCATCCGTCATGCAGTCTGACTGCGCTTGTTTACTCCCAGCACCCCTGCTGTGGGCTTCCTGTGAGTCAGGCCGAGTAAATACTGTCTGGGAACCAGGGAAGCAGCAGAGCCACAAGCCGCAAGCCTCCCACAGTGGACCATTTCACCTCGCTCAGTCCTTTTTTGGTCCTGGGAACAGATCCCTTCTCCCCACACAGGGGAGGGTCTGGCTTCAGGGAACATGTGGCAGAAGGCCGACTCAGGTGTGTGGTGAGTACTGGGGACTGAATCCAGGCCTTTCTACTGAGCTACATCCTACATCCCAGCCCTTTTTTAAATTTATATTTTGGTACTTAAATTTATTATTTTGGTTTTTGAGACAAGGTCTCGCTATGTAGTTCAGGCTGGCCTCAAATTCACAATGATCCTTCTGCTTCAGCCTCCCAAGTGCTGGTATTACAGTACTGTGCCACCATTCTTGGATTTCCCTTTTTTTAGACAGGGACTCTTGATAAATTACCCATGCTGGGTTCGAATTTGTGATACTCCTGCCTCAGACTCTCAGAGAGCTGGGACTCAAGGCTCACAGTGCCATGCCTACCTAGCTCAACTCAGGGTTTTTCTGCTGTTGTCCTACAGCTAGAAGAACTGGGGGGGCCAGAGAACTGGGTCCCATGGGGCTGGTGGGGAGAATGCACCGCAGCGGGGCACTCCTATGACACTAAAGACCCTCGCCCGGCCCACTTAATGGCCACCCTGCAACCCCAGGGTGGGGGGGGACAGGAAGAATGTGCCCAGGGGTTTCAACCACTCAGACCAGTCAGGGAAATCTGAAAGATATTTATTTAAAAACAGAACAAAAAAAGCTTTGGTATTTTAAAACCCAACAATCGTCAATCACTAGAAAGTTAAACACCCCTGAAGCCCAAAAGTACAAAACCACAGATGGCCACAGGCTCGTGATGGGAGTTGACGTTCAGGCCCAGGTGACAGTGGGAGCCACTCTCTCCCCACAGGCCACACCGAGGCCAAGACCCTGCAGATCAGGCATCACTGCCCGCGCTCACTACCCAATGAGGTTCTAACAAAATAAATTAGAAATCCATTCAAGAAAGAACACATTAAATGGGGAAAAGAACACAATTTTCCTAAACAAGAGTCTTTTTAAGAGAGGGGCTACTTCCTGGGACAGGAGAAAGGGGGAGAGTGGAAGGAGGGAGTTTGATTTCAAGTATTTTCCCGATCGGTTCACTTTATTGAACGGAAAGCTTACAAGACGTCCACAGCCCCTCCCTCCCTGTGTGGCACTTGTCCTTCCGGTGCCAACTCCGGCATCCACCAACACTCCAGCGTCACTGTCCCCGACAAGGCACAAAGGGTAGGTGCTCCAGCCGACCCTGCTCACGGCAGCAGGGCGCCGTGTGCTGTCTCTGTAGAGGCGGCCGGGAGCAGGGCCCGCAGCTCCTCAGACACTGGGATCTTCCTGTTCAGGGAAGGGTCAAGAGTGAGCCCAGGCCTAGCCACAGCGGGGGACCTCCTGGGCTGAGGGGGTGCGGCCCAGCCGGCGCACGCGTGAGGGCTGCAGGTCCGTTCCGAGTTTGGTTGTCACCCTGACTGTGTGAGGAACCAAGCAGGGAGAAGCTGACAGCAGGGAAAGGCAGCCTGCAGAACCCACAGTGCCCACACGGCCCCCTCGCTGCTCCAGCTGGCAAGAGATGCGACCCAGGGAAGGACCACACGCGCTGTGCTCGGGCCTGTTTGTTCTGCCGCCACCTCCTGCAGGTCAGTCCTATTTCTTCTTCCAAGTCCTGGCCGTGGGCCAGAGGCCACAAAGGCTCTGTAGGTGGGACAGGTTACTTCTGCCAGGGACCTGGGCATTCGTTCATTCACCAGTACTAGGTATTGAACCCGAGGTGCTCTACCACGGAACTATGTCTCTAGCCCTTTATTATTAGTTGTTTTTAAAGACAGAGCCTCAGTGAGTTACCCAGGCTGGGCTTAAACTCACTATCCTTCTGCCTCAGCCTTCCAGGCAGCTAGATTACAAGCCTGCACCACCACGCCCAGCCGGATCTTGGCTCTCTGAAGCAGACTCCTGTGTTACTGGTTTGACAGAAGGAGACAGCAGGACTGGAAAGGAAGAGGGAGGAGAGGAGGGAGAGGAAGGAGAGCGTAGTGAAAGGGAGGAGGTGGAGGGACAAGGAAGGAAAGAGGGAAGAAGGGATGGGAGAGGAGAGGAGCGAGTAGGGAGTGGGGATGGAGGGGAGCAGGTGAGAAGAGAAGAGAAAGGGAAAGTCCTGCCACGGCAGCACCTCTGGCCTCTCCCGAGTGGACCTGACAGTGGGTGGCACAGGAGGCCGCTGGCAGGCGAAGGACAGTGTCACCAGAGACACTAGCATGGTCCCTAGGATTAAGCCAGTAACAGTCCCGCAGCAGCTGTGGTCAAAATCACAGCTTCTTGAAGGCAAAGATGTTTCAGGAAACAGCAGGGGAATGAATGCTGCCGTCCTGCCATCCTGCTGTCCTGTCCATAGGCCCTTGATGGCCAGTAGAGCCAGAACCCCACACCGGGAGGTTGGCCTCTGGGCGGGGGTCAGGCCTTTGGGGAGAGGACAGGACACACGAGCCACTCAGGGCCTGTTACTTTTCAGTGCCGGGACTCAGCAGGAGTGGGGGCTACCATGGGAAGGCAGTGGACGCATCGGTCCCGATTGCCCAGTCTCCCAACTTGGGGTCTCCTCTCCCAAGTCACTTTTTTTGAAACAGGATCTTGCTATGTAGTTCGGGCTGGCCTTGAACTCACTATGTAGCCCAGGCTGGCCTCGAACTCGCAGTGATCCTCCAGCCCCAGCCTCCCGAGTGCTGGAATGACAAGCATGTGCCGTCCTGCCCAGCTCAGAGGTCTCTTTCTTTTAGAAGTCACTCTTGTATGTGCACTCAGACCACACTCGCTCCTCGCCCTGGGGCTGAAAGCCGCAGCATGGCCTCAGGACCCCTGTGCCCACCCAGCCGCCCTGGGCCCAGCTGGCCCCTTGCTGGTCCCTGGACAGGGTGGACGGAGGCCTCGGGTTCGAGGGACAGGGTTGGCTTACCTTGCTCCTGAAGAGGGGCTTGGCTCCGGGCCCGCAGTACTCATTGTAGATGAGCTTGAAGAGGAAGAGATGGAAAAGGGTGATGAGGGAGGCCACGCTGAACCAGAAGAGGAAGGGCAGCCCGGGGTCCTGCTGCGCCATGTGCTCGTCGTGGGCCAGGACGGCCTTGAGGTGCAGCGTGTGCCGCAGTTCCTGCAGGTGTGTGAGGTCGGTGGAGATGTAGAGCAGCGGTGTGACGGGCTGCGTCACCATGACTGAGAAGGTGTGGCCTCCGGGTGCCGGGGTCAGCTCCACAGGCTCCTGCAGGCAGCCCGCCTCACAGGCGTAGATCTTGCTGGGCTGCCCGTGGGCCTCCACCGACACATGCAGGTAGGGCTTGCCCTCAGCGTCCGCCAGCACGGCCAGGTCGATGTGGTCGTTCTTGTAGCGGATGCCATGCAGCGCGTAGCTGTTGTGCAGCACGTCAGGGTCGGCCTGGAACTGCAGGTGGTTCTCAGTGAACTGCAGCCCCCCGAAGCTGAGCACCATGCCCTGCAAGATGCCCGGCGCGCCCGCCTTCACCAGCCCCTTGCAGCCGCGCTTCTGCAGCGTCAGCCTCCACAGGTCGGAGAGCTGCAGGATCTGCCGCACTGAGGCCAGCCGGCTGGGCCACAGGTTCTCAGCGTGCATGGTGGCATGGCCACTGAAGCAGTGGTCTTCGTAGCTGAGCGTCGCCTCCATCTGCTCTCGCTCCCGGCGGCTCAGCGAGGGGCTGAGCAGGGGGGCCGGCGAGCAGGACAGCACGTAGTACAGCGTCAGGTTCACGATCAGGCCGGACGGCGTGTGGGCATCAGTGATCTTCTTCATCTCCACCCCTGCAACACCACACACAGGGCTGCGTGTCAGGAGGAAGGCCCAGCAGGGGCAGAGGGGTGGAACGAGATGGGAACGAAGGGATGGAGTTAGGTCCTAGCCAGGTGTGGGGGTGCACGTCTATGATCCCAGCCCTAAGGAGGCTGAGGCAGGAGGATCGCCAAGAGTTTGAGGCCAGCCTGGGCCCCAGAGTGAGTTTAAGGCCTGTCTGAACTACATAGAGAGACGCAGCATCAAAAACCAAAAAGAAATTTGTGCCCCAACGAAACTACCAATCCTGGTCTCCTCAAGGGTAAGAAAAGTGATCCTACCTGTCTAACATGACTACCTGGAGCCCATAGGCCTAAAACCTAAAGTCCCATTCTAGGCAGTGGAGTCTTCCACCGCAGCTCAGACACCACACACTTGCCATGACTTGGCCCCAACCAGATGGTCAGGCCCTTCATGCCAGGGCTGTCGTCAGTGCCCTGGCCAGTCCTGACCATTTCTCCATCCCTCTGACTGCTCCTAGAGCTCTAAATGCCATCTCCCAAATCTGTAACAATTTGGGTTCATGCGTACACACACGTACACGGGGTGTCACAGACATCCCTCAAATCTGAATGAATTCCAAACTCAGACAGTTAACCGCCCCTTTGGTGTGTCCAATTGGACAGCTGACAGAGCATGGACTCTCACACCAAACCAAGCCTTCCCTAAGCTGTCTCCTACCAACTGCGCAAGTCCTCAAATTCCTACTCCCACAGCCAACGCCTGTCCCAGCAGTTACAGCTCCAAAAGCATCAGGGTCCACCTGCTGCCGTGCCCCTCCATTGTCAGGACCCTGGTCCAAGCTACCTTCCTCCCTCACCTGGGATCCAGCAAAAATGTCTCGCTTGCTCTCCATGAATACTCAGCACACAGGAGTGGGGATCTTTTCAAATGCAATCAGATCCCATCTCTGCCCTGCTTCCCATTCCTCTTGGGATAAAATTCCCAGTCCTCACCAAGCACTTCAAGGCCACGGCCACCCTCTCCTCGCTCACCACCTGCCAGCCACATGCCTAACGTGCTCCTGCTCTGCGTGGTCTCCAGCCTGAAGAGCCTCCTCCCTACCACAGGACTGGCTTCGTCTCACCACTCAGGTCTCAGCTTAGTGTCTCCTCCTCAGACAGCCTCCCAAAGACGGAGCTAAACCAAGCCCCCGATATACATCACATTTGTAACTCATTCTAAAAGCTGTGTTAAATTTCGCTTTTCTGGTTTAACCTGATTTAAGGGAGCACCAGGAAACAGGGACTTTGTTTTATTCACCTGTTTCCCAGCCCCAGGCGGAAGCAGCCAATAAATACTTGAATGAACTATACTCTCTTTGAGTAACCAAACATGAGTCCAGACAACTAGAGCCCTGGAAATCAAAATCCCTCTCACTGCCAATAGGATTTTCTCAAACAGTCAAGGGGGAAAGAAGTTTTCGCTTGGTCAGACTGTTTGAACCTGCTGAGAGGAGTCTCCAAGGCTCAGGGCAGGGCAGACCTCGGCTTCCCAGGAGGCGGGCCTAGAAGCCCAGGCAGACTTCCAGGACAATGGAGAGGGTCTGGGGTGCCCCTGCTGGCCCACCCTTTAGAAACTGACCCTAAAAAGCCCCACCCACTCAAATCAGACCTCACCTACAAGAACAAATAACAAGACCCAAACTTTACATTCCACTTTTCATTTAAACCTCTTAAAAAGCCTTGAGGTAGGCAGCACGGTTATTAAAATCCAAAGTCGTACAGATTCAGCCCCTACCAGATGCTGCATGCAAGTTTTAGCCTTCGGTATCACCTCTAAAGTAGACCGTGTACCCTCTCACGCAGGGTGTGTACCGTGCACCAAGTACTGGCTAGGGCTCACCTGGGCTGAACAGCTGAGCCCAGAGGTGCTGGTGGTCCTGAAGCAGCTCAGCCGCCGGCATCTCCAAGAGCTCCAGCATTTCCTTCCGAGCCAAGTCCTGGAGTGCCTTGAGCTCCTTGGCTGCCCTGCTTTTGAGCACCTGGGGACTGATGGGGCCCGAGACATACACCACCCACAGCACCGTCTCGTCCAGCTGTGACTTGGGAGCCACCTGGAGCCGGTTCACGAGCTTCTTGGCAGCTACCACCACCAGGTGCACCTGCCCCGAGGGAACGGGGGTGGAGCGGCCGGAATAAAGGAGGAACTGATGGTCTCCGACCTTCTCCAGGGTACTAGTGAAGGCCTTGGGGAGCGGGCCGGCAGTCGGGCCCACAGTCTGCAGCGCGGCCACGCGCTCCGTGGGGTTGCTGAGCTGGATGCGCTGTAGATAGACGTGGGGTCGGCCCCGGTGCGCCAGGAAGTCCTCCTGCAGCAGTACGCAGTCTCGGCCAGCGCTGACGGAGAGCCCCGAGGCCGAGGCAGCCCCCGCGCCCGCGGCGGCGGGGCCGGGCCCCGGAGCCCCGAGCTGCAGGCAGCGCACCCGGCGCAGCAGCCCCTCCCGAAGCAGCAGCACCGCCTCGCCCGCCTCGGCCAGCGCGTTCAGCGGGCGCAACTGCACCCAGGGCGCGAAGTCCGACGCCACGGCGGGCTCCCGCTCCCCGGGGGTCACCCACAATCGGTTGGCGGCGACGTCCAGCGCCAGGAAGCCGTTGCCCACCAGGGCGGGCACTCCGGGGCCCAGCGGCACGGCCTCGCCGCGCTCCCGCAGGCCGCGCCAGGCGCGCGTGGCGGCCTCCAGGCAGGCGGAGGGCTCGGCGGCTCCCGGCTCGCCGCGGACCCAGGGCGGCAGGTGCAGGCCGCTGGCCGCCCGCCGCGCCCCGGAGCCCGCGAACCACAGCAGCAGCAGCAGGAGGCCGAGCAGGCCGAGGAGGCGGCGGGCCCAGCTGCTCGACAGCAGCCCCGGCAGCCCCTTCAGCCGCTGCTGCAGCCACATCAGGCCGCCGGGCGCGGGCGACGGCGCGGGGGCGGCCGCGGGGCCCGCCGCCCAGCCCACCGGCCCGGCCGCCCCCGCCTCACTCCCGCGCCGGGACGGCGACGCCCACCGCGACGCCCGCCTCGGCCGCCTCCGCTGCCGCCCTACTGCTTCCTCCTGCCCCGGGTTCCCTTCTGCCGTCAAACGCCGCCGGCCGTAAACCTCCACCGAGCGTTTTGCGACAGATAGACAGGGAGCCGGCGGAGGGCGGAGGGCGGAGTCGCAGGGCCGAGTCGCAGGGCAGGGCTACTTGCTCTAGGCCCTGAATAGCAAAGTCCAGGGGTGTGCGGGGACCTGGGGAGTTCTGGAGGCCTCCAGATCAAAAAAAAAAAAAAAAAAAAAATCACAAAGGCAGCCAAAATGAACACGTGTTGAGTCCCGTTTGCTGATGGATTCAACAGACCTAAAATAAAAAAATTTAAAAACAATTATCGTTTCTGTAAAAATGATGATCCTTAGTGAGAAGGAAAAAAAAATCTTAGAACAAAAATTCCCACTGGAAAGGATTTCCTAAGAAATATTTTGTTGACAACTCTTGCAGGCCTGTCTGGCCGCATGGACATGAGATGGACACAGAAATCCAGCCCAGGACTGTAGGTTTCTCAAACACAGCAAGCTTTCTTCTTGAGGTCAACACTGAGTCTTATTAAATAATGGAAGACACTAAAGCTTCAGAATTTGAGGATGTCTTTAAATTGTAAATTGTCAATGCCAAAAATAATTTTTTAGCTTTGCATGGTGGCACACACCTGTAATCCCAGCACTCAGGAGGTTAAGGCAGGGGGATCGCTGTGAATTCAAGACCAGCCTGAACTACATAGTGAGACTCTGTCTCCCTCCCCCCAATTTTTTTTTTTTTTTTTTTTTTTTGCTTTATATCTTGGCAAAAAAGTTCAGTTTGAGCACAGTGCTACACAATGGAAAATTGTTTCCACTTTGGTTTCTGGACATTCCAAAGCCCGATAAGGTTTCACAGTTGGTGGAAATTAAACAGTCACTTGAGGTGGCTTCTTGTGAGCTGGGAGCAGAGACTGAAATGTTTGCCAAGGTTGAGGGCCAGTGCCTGTTGGAAGATGCCTGCCTGGTGATCCTAATCCTAGGGTGTGCTTCCTCTGTGTGTGTGTGTGTGTGTGTGTGGTGCTGGGGATGGAGCCCAGGGCCTGAGGCGCCATAGGCAAGGACTCCACCACTGAGCTATACTACCCAGCCCTGCTACCTTTTCTTAAAAAAAAAAAATACCATCAGCGGGGAATGGTCTATAGCCCCAGCTACTTGGGAGGCTGAGGTGGGAAGAAGGCTCGAGCTCAGGAGTTTGAGGCCAGCCTGGGCAAAATAGCAAGACCTCTCAAAAAATAAAAAAGATTATCATCCAAACATACACAGTGCTGTAGATGTGGCTTAGTGGTAGAATGCTTACACAGCATGTGTTGGGCCCTGGGTTCAATCTTTCTCCCCTAAATAAATACACAACTCTAATCTCTCACTGGGAGTTCACTCATCTCACAGAATACGTGCGTGGATGTGTGGGAACACATGACCTAGAGTTAGAAAAAGCCATCCTCCTCCTCACTCTGCAGAAGACCAGAGCAGCCTCCATCCCTTCTGTGAATTGGGACGACCAGAAACTGCCTGTGATGGTTTTGAGGTTAAATAAATTCATGCAGGTAAAGTAAGCACAATGTACTTACTCTGGAAAACTCGTATAGGTGTTTTTGCTACCAACACTGGTGTGATGGGCATGTATCTTGGGCCAATTCTGTGAATGTTTCTAGGCAGCCATTCCTGGAAGCCAGTTCTTAGGTCAAAGGGAAATCGTCTTACTTGTGCTCTGACTCTTTGCCACTCTCAAACACCCCAAGGCAGAGGGATATGTTACTCAGAGACAAGGGTCAGCCACAGAGCCACAGCAAGCCCGGAGCAAGAAAATGGACCCTGAATAAGGCTGCCTGAGTTTGGAATATTGACACTTCCTCCTGTTAACAAACATGTCAAGTAACCACCCTGAGCTTCAGTTTCTCCATTTACAAAGTGGGGTCAGAGGACAAAGTAGGAGCGCTCTGAGATTCTGATTACACAAATACGTGAAGCATTAAACACACTGCCTGTTTGAGACAGGATCTCGCTATGTAGTTCAGCTAACCTCGAACTCATGGTGATCTTTTAAACTGAGCACTCATTATTTAACTAATTTTACCTAGGAAATACCAAACACCTACATGATACAAAATATAAAAAGCACAAAAGAGTGAAGGGTGATTACTAAATCTTCTTCCTTCCTGGGAACCTGGTTAACCTGTCCCTCTCCCCATGTGCACCTGCTGTTACCTGTCTCTTGGATAGTCTTCCAGACATTCTACTTGCTTACAGATATATACACAGATGTATATTTTGTTCCTTACACAGGGAAATTATAGCATATAAAGCCAGGTGATTACAGGTGCACACCTGTAATCCCAGCACTTAGGAGGCTGAGGCAGGAGGATCACCATGAGTTCACAGCCAGCCTGATCTACATAGTGAGTTCAAGGCCAGCCTGGACAACATAATGGAACCCTGTCTCAAAAACCAACCATCTCACAAGTCCAAGGCCCTGAGTTCAATCTCCAGCACCAAGAAAAACAACCCCCCCAAAAAACCCCAATCGAACAAAAAAAGAAAAAAGAAAAAAAGTAAATTATAATACAGGATATATGCTTACATCCT